>BJBW01005423.1:4953-49842 GCA_004320125.1 Scolopax mira
CCAAGCCCCCTCCAACCTTGGCCTTGAACCCCTCCAGGGATGGGGCAGCCACAGCTTCTCTGGGCAACCTGGGCCAGGCTCTCACCACCCTCACACCAAACAAGTTCTTCCTAAATCTCATCTCCATCTCCCCTCTTTCCCAGTTGTCCTATGGCTCCCCTCCCTGATCCAGAGTCCCTCCCCATCTCTCCTGGAGCCCCTTGAGGGACTGGAAGGGGCTCTAAGGTCTCCCCGGAGCCTTCTCTTCTCCAGCCTGAACCCCCCCAACTCTCTCAGCCCCCCCAGCGCCCTTAGGGCCTTAATCTGCTTTAGAAGGTTTTAGGTGAAGAACTAAGGTAATTAACACCAAAAGCGAGCCGTGTCTCAGTGAGCTGGAGAAACATCACCCACAGCTGAACTGCAGGATCACTCATCACACCTTGAGGTCAACTCTACCAGCACCAAAGGTCCTATAAACTAATTACAACAAACCAATGGAGAAAATACCTTCTGGAAGCATTAAACCAGCAGTTCCATTCCCCAGCCTTGAATGTTTAGCAGCAAAACATCTTTGAAAAATCAGAGTAACAGCTAAAAACCAAATTATTGTAACAGTTCCCCCCTCTGCAGCTGTGGGCAGTGACCTACCTGCCATGGGGTGGGCACCAGGGTGGTGATTGCACCAACAGCTACAACTCCCACACCTTCCCCCTCCCCACGCTGGAAGAAAGGAGCTGCTGTGGGCTGGGAGGTCCCCCAGGGACACGTGCCAAGGGCCTCACGCTGGTGCCACCCCAAACTCCTCCTCTAGGAACATCTGACCCAGCTCCCCACGGGCTGGGAAGGAGCTCAGCTGTGGAGCCCACCTCTTTGGGCAGCCTCTTCCAGGGCTCCATCACCCTCCCAGGGAAGAAGTTCCTTCTCATGTTGAGATGGAATTTCCCGTCTTCCAGTTTGTGCCCGTTGTCCTGTCACCACTGAGAAGACACCCCCCTGGGCAGACAGTGTATAAACACACACACACACACACACACACACCCCCCCTGTTCTGCCTTTTGGGGCATCTGGGTGGGTACAAGGAGGCCAGATGAGCTTCTCGAAGCCCCTCCTGTCTCACTGGGAGGGAGCTCGGGAACTGGGCAGATCAAATCCAGTTTCATACGGGGAGGTCTCCTCAACCCAACGTTACTCAGAGACTCCCTTTCATGCCACAAACTCTTCAAAACAAGTGCTGTCCCCCTTTTAGACCAAACACAAGGTTCAACGTTTCCCAAATTATAATAATGTCTATAATATTTACCTTTGTACCATCTAAGCTACACAAACGACTCCCAGAAACCAAGCATTTTTCTTCATGACTTTTTTTTTTTAAGCCCACCTCCTCCTTTTGCCAGTAAGTAGGGGAAGGTTTCCAAGACCCTCTTTGAAAGAAGAGCATTTCTAAGAAAAGTTTTTTACCAAAGTTATGGTAATTCTACAGAGATGGGATTAAAGGTGCCTGAGCCACAAGTCCAGCTCTACCAGCACCCCCCGTGGGGGAACGGCTGCAGGATGGTCCTCAAGCAGGAGACACTGCCACCAGGATGTTCCTCCAGGAGCAGACCGACCCCCACGGGCTGAAATGAAACAGGGCAATGACCTCAGAGAGTCAGAGATACCAACTCTTAAAAAAACCAGGCCATTCTTCTCTTTGATGGCCTCCTTCCACCTCGCTGTGAGGACAGGAGACCTCTGGCACCGTGACAGGAGCTACAGAGAGACCGGGCAGGTCCAGAACAGACACCCTTCCCAAGGCTGAGAGGGGACAAGGGACTCAGAAAGAAGGTGTGACCCACAGTTGTCATTACTGAGGAGAGTAAATTTGGAGAGGCTCGTGTGACACAACTTCAGGAATATCCCCCCAAAAAGGGATAGGGAGCAAATGGTCCCCTGGAACAGGGACCTGAGGGACACAGAGTGTCCTGGCCAGCTCTGGGAACAGACAAGCCATGGAATTCCCAGAGCAAGGGGAGGAAAGAGCAATCCCCAGCCCAGCTTTAAGCTTGATTCTGTCTCAATTAATATGAGTTGATTTTGACAAAGATAAGATTGATTTTGATGTCCTTACATCACCAGGGCAATATCCCTTATTTCCCGCTTTTCCCCACTGCTCTGAACACACACAATTCATTTGCCATCTCATTTTCTTCACTTGGAAAGAGCCAGGTGACCACTGTAGTTATTAAGAGAAGAGGAGAAAGTCACGGAATAAACAGAGTCATTGGATCCAAGTGAATTACATGAGAAAATGCAGTCACTCGGGTAGAGGCTGAATCCCAAATATCAGTGGATTTATGGAAATAAACTAAATTACATATTGAAAAGATATATTCGGAAGGCTGTATGCATCAGAGAAGCACCAAGAGAAGGTGGATGACAACCAAAGATGGTTTTGAGGAATTTTAAGAACAGAAACAACTACTTCTTCTATAAATTCCCTCAATAACAGCTTCTATATTAAAGTTATCCTGCGTCTTGCTGGGGCTGCGCTGCTGGAATCCCTTTTTCCCTAAAGCAAGAAAACCCAGGTTCAGCTCTTTGTCCATCAAGAGCTCAAACTCCGAGGAGAGGCAGAGGACAAGGTGCTGCTCTGGAAGGTTTTGCCAAGAACAACGATCTTTGTGAGTTGAAATGAACAACTCTCCTTCTCTGGAGACATTCAAACCCACCTGGACACGTTCCTGTGGGACCTGCTCTGGGTGGCCCTGCTCTGGCAGGGGGTTGGAGGAGATGATCTCCAGAGGTCCCTTCCAACCCCATATCATCCTGTGATTGCTCTGCAGCATGAAGGTTTCACTGAAACAGAGCAGAACAGGGCCCAGAGAACCTGATCTAAACTCCCCAGGTGTTTTTTAGAAAGACAACTAGTCCCAGAGCAAGAAATTGAGGGAAGAAAGCCTCAAAAGTACAAAATTCCCACAGAGCTCAAAGCCTTCCCTCCCAGGTGAGAAAGCAGGAGCTTTCATGACAGAACACACAGCCAGAATACCCCGTCTCCAGCACTTTTCCCAGAGATAACAAGGAATTAATATACAAAACAGGACACCTCCAACACAAGAGGCCCTGAATATTTACAATGAAAGTCCCGAGTTCAAATCCTTGCTCCAAAAGAGGTGGGGAATGATCCAAACCACAACCTCTCATACGGGGGAGGTGTTTTCGGTCTGCTCATCCCCCAAGTCCCCCCCACACACAGACTGGTGTGGTGTGGAAACCCCCAGCCCAGACTGGGCTACGCAACCTGGGAGGTGGAAAAACATCCCAATTTTGAAGAAATAATCCATTTGAGAGTCTAGAAAATGGCTAAACACAAGCCAGGAGTCTCGGTCCCTTGCTAAGATTCCCAGAGCTGCACCTGAGGCCCAGAGAGGTCTCAAAACAGACCTCAAAACAGCAGGAGAGAGGGGAAAGGATGCTTCAAGGTATCAAACAAACCCTGATACTGAAAATCTTTGCCTCAAAGTTACAGCTGGACACAGAAGCCTCTTCACTGGCCAGTGAGCCAAGTATCTTCTTCTTTTATCTTAATGGGTTGGCCATTTTTCACCAAAACAGGGAAACATTGTGGCTAACACCTACCAAACTCTCCATTGGACTTTTGCAGTGGCCAGGATTCTTATCTTTTGGAGAAACTTGTTGAAACAAATGCTAACATGACCTATTTTTGCTCTCCTTACCTACTTTTCTCAACAAAAGCCACCTGCCTTTTATCAGCCAAATCAAACTTCGAGGTGTAAGTAACAAACCATAACGAAATATACCACGATGATTTCAGTGCAAAACTAATCACCAACAGATCGTTACCCAACATTTAAAACACCTGATTGCAAAAGGGATTCCTTTACTATTACTGTGCAAGTGTTTTGCCCCCTTATGTTCATTTTTGCCCCAGAACACACACACACACACATATATATATACACACTATGTACACACACACACACAGTTCTCATACTCAGCTTTTGGACAATACTACTGAAGTATTACTGGATGTAAACAAGAATTTACTTCTTCACAGAAATTAGAGGGTTAAAAGGATACTGGAATATACATGATTTTTGATTCCTCTGACCAATGTAAATTCTATTAAAACAGTTTGAATTAATTAAATGTTGGGGGTTTTCTACTTTTTTTTTTTTTTTTTTTTAATTTGTCTCGGCCTCCTAGATCTAAAATAATTCCTGGTAATATTAAATTGTTTAAGTCTTGTATTTGTTTCTCAGGTTTCAAGAGAAATACCAACAAGAGTCCATGCAACACAGGCTGAAATATTTAAAACTACATTATCTAGATGTGCCAAAGACCTAAATAAAGAAAATGCAGCTGCAGCCAAAACACAGAAGTATTTCTAGGAAAGAAGCCCTCCCATAGGTTATAGGAACTCGGTGTGTCCCTGGTGCATAAGAGGACTGGTGGATTTTGGGCCAATTTAAATCTTTATGGGCTGTTGGCAAGCCCAGTAGCCACAAGAAGTAAGAAAATCCATTCAAATCATGCTTACTAGAAGCAGCTAAAAAAAAAAAAAAAAGGATTTTTTTAGCTGGAAGTCACCAGACATCATACACAGCCTGAATGTGCAACTACTGCCTGACCTGCTCGCTGCTGTAAAACTGAGTTTCTCCATATGAAATTATGAAAAAGTACCTGATTTCATAATTATTAAAACATATCTGTGAGTTTTTTTTATTGCTTTTCTATTTAGTGGTACTCTGCCACAGAGCTGTACCCATTAGAAGATGTAATTTGTTTCACTATGCTGACTCAAATCTTTCCTTGGAGGAGACTGCCTCTTCCTAGAGCATTGTTTTCTTTGAGAAAAATGACTTTTCACTACCACATAGTTTCATTCTGTACTCAAAATTCTTAATTAGGGAAGGAGAATTGGTATGTCTTTTTAAAAAAGGAGTAAGATTAAGAAGTTACGACCCTAAAAATATTTCCCATATTTTCTAAGCCACGCAGTACCATTCTCACAAACACACTGAAAGTAAATCACACCCTCAACTCTCTAATATTCTGCAAATCATGTGAACTGTCAGAATTATTGTGATTATTTTAAGTAAAACCTAATAGAAAGCACCTTCATTTTGATTCCTTATAAACCAGGCACGCAGAGCGTGAAATGCAGAAGGGAAAAAATAAAACCAAAGCCAAATCTCACTTTACAGGAGCCCTGGCATAGACCTGCAGCCAGTCAGGAATCTCTGCCGTGTGGTAGGGGTTTGCAGGGACGAGGAGGGGCTGGCTCCGCTCCGCTGCTTGAGGCTGGTAAGTCACTGGGGGAGGCTGGTCGTAACGGGGAACGCTGGACAAAGGAAGACAGAGCCCGTCACCTTTCCAAGCCAGGACTTAGACATATTGATACCATTAAATTGTTAACAAGAATCAACTCAAAGGCTGATGATGCAACCACACGGGGAGCGTTGCCTCAGCAGGTCTATACTGAAAACAACTTTCTGCTGCTGTTTTTGTGCTTCCCTCCAATCACAACCCTTTTACGGCTGTTACCACGCTGGTAAAAGCCAGCTCAGACCTACTCACCCAGTGCCTGCTACCTGCAAACCACAGCAGAACACAAAGAGATACCTGCTTTTAAAAAATTAAAAAAGCAAGTATTCATTCAGGCAAATAATGCACCATTTGATATGTTAGAACAAATATACCCAGGCAGCAGCTCATAAATTATTCCATTTATAGCCAAGGACATCCCCGAATGTTCATCTTTTGTGCCACACATTAAAACATTTCTCTTCCTGGGTAATAGCAAAATACAGTATCAGAAATTTACTGGTAGATTTGGTGTACACTAACTTTATTTAACCTTTTAATTACAAGGAGCTAAAATACTGATTTTCATCCTAGACAAGGTTTAATTCATGTTTGAGATGCAATGTGTTATTTGTTCAGACAATCTCCTGGAACATCCACCAGTTGGAGTTTCCTTCTGGTCTACAATTCAATTCTGTTCTCTGCAACTTTTTTTTTACCACCCGTTGAAGAGAATAGCTGCTTTGTTTTAGTGAGTTAGGAACAATATCCTGTTTCTAAACTTAAGATAGTAACAGGAGACAAAAAAGTCAAAAACCTAACAATTACAACTTCTTCTAAAAATCTTAGTCAAGAACCAGTACGGCTCATTTCTAAAAATAAAAAGGGTTTCGCCTGTTATGAGACAAAACCAGTTCCACTTTCTTAACTGGACTAAGGAAAAAAAGCACAATTAGAGCAGAGAAGGCGGGTGTCTTACCTGGGAGCACAAGGATGTTTATATTGAGCTCTTTTATTGATGTGATCTACGTAATACACTCCAAATTCTGCTGACTCGACTCTCTCCCATCCCGGAGGCAGCCCCTCGCGCTCCAGCGGGTGGCTCCAGTGAGTTGTGTTGGTGTTGTGATCTATATAGTACTTCCTCCCTCTAATCGTCCAGTCCACTGACCAGCCCGGAGGAAGAGGTAAATCTTCAGAACTATGATTTGTTAAGTTTCCTAGAGATGTAGCAGCAACTCTACCGATGCCTAAAAAAATAACAACAACAACAACAACCAAAAACCAAAGGGAAAGCAATGTTTAGCTAAAATGGTAACACCCAACCCCAACAGTATGTACAAAGTCAACTCCCCCCCCCCTTCCCAGGCATGATCACATCAAAATAGCTTGTCATTCTCACTTGTTTCGCTCTCCTCCAACTCCACATTCACTAGACCACTTCATTCAGAGCCAGTTAAAGCATCCTTGCATTTTTAATTAGAGAGATATATTAGCATACAAACAGGGAAGAAGCTGTTATTGTCTCAATTTGCTGAGCAGAGAGAGCCAAGTATGATTACAAATGTTAAAGCTTTACATAAATGACAGTTTCTGTTAATATGCTATTAAAGCTGCATCAAAACTATCTATCTACCAAAAACACACAGCTATTTCTTCTCCTCGTTACAGTCAGAAATTACATCTAGAAAAATTACTGAATACCAACAAATTTTTTTTCAGATGAACCAGTCAAGAACAGTAACAGGATCAGGTAAACCAAGAATAGAGTTTTTACATTTTAAAAATGAACATGTTGGATGCTGAGTGACGTACTGAAGAAACACAATTTCCATTCCATCTTTCCCTTCCCTCTATATAGTATGGATAATTAGGAAGCTACTTGAAATAAAAGCCATAATAATAACAACAACAACAGAAAACTAAAAAAACACCAAAACCACAAACCACACCCCAACCCAAAAAAAGCCCAACCACAAACTCCTAGTGACATCATCCAGACTTCTGCAGGTCTCATTCCATTCCACTGGCCAAATTCAATTCTCTTTTTAAAATCCTTTTTAGCAGCTCCCTTCAGTAACCCACCACTCTACGTTAAACAGTCCCTGGCTTTAAAGAAATTCCCATTATCTCTTCATCCTCTGCTATTCCATCAATGTATTCCGTAAGAGTTTGCATGTGACTATTTCCCAAAGCCAGAAGAAGGGGTATGGGAGTCACTTTTTCCACCTTTTTAAGTCAGAAAGTGACTCCATCACAAGTTTATTGACTGAGGAATACACCCCTTTCCTTATACTTTTCAGAAATAACATTTTTGTGTGGTTATTCTTTGAGAGAGTGGAAGGGAAAGGCAGAGCCTATCTCACGTAAAGCATACTATTAAAAAGAGGTTTCAGGTGTGGTCGTTAACTCAAAAAGACAAGAGGAATACAGAAATAGGAGCAAAACTGTTGTATTTCTCAGGCCATTTCATAGTCTGCTGACAAAGCCAAGAGCCCCTTTCAGTCCAGAATACAGCACACTAGCTAGCCATGGGGTGTCAGCTCGTTTAAGCTTGTTCTCACACAAAATGACATGGACTGAGAACTGGATGGGCTCTGGTTCTAACACAAGGCAGCACTCATCGACAATAAGGTAATGGGAAGGCTCTAAAGCAACAGAAAAAAGACAAAATAAATAACTAATCTCACTCACTTCTTCCTGAGTACTGTTCTTTAAAACATTTCTGCTCCTCAACAAATCTCTTTCTGGCCTTGGCATGTCCTGAACTATCTGGCGTTAAAGTATTTCCTCTCATTATGATACTTACCTTCTTTTTATTTTTATAAAAGAAAGCTGATGGCTGAGCTCACGTGAGATCTCCCATCTCTCCTTATGCTGAAGCAACCCAGACCTTTATTTCCAGTGAGAAGAAACATCCTGGAGACTTCCTGACCTTTAGCAGTACTGGGGCAGGGAAACTATTTCAGAGCCTGGCTACAGTTATGTCACTGGTTTTGTTTTCATTCCAGTGACAAAATACAAACATTTCAGCTTCTTGAAAATGCCTTTTGGCATTTTGAAATGCGCTTTGGATAAACAAATTCAGTATTTTCTCCAATAAAGGGGGCCACTGTGTTGTAATTTCATGTACGTATAAACAGTGACTATTAAATCACCACTACCAGAAGATCTCAACACACAAACTTGACCGGGGGAAACAACTTTCACAAAGGCATAAACATATTTTTTTTGTTTCCTGTTAAAAACCAGCACACGCCTGTATTTTTGTTACAGTTCCTCCTACTTAAATTCCAGCAAGAAAGACATATATATTCGTTCTCTGGGGTAAAGGCTAATTATTTCTAACATTTGGAAGTTGGTATTAAAGATGCACGAGCCATCCTCGGCACCAGAGGTTCTCTTGGCACAACATCCCTTCGTACAAAAGCCTGAGAAATCTGGGAGATGGACTCGGGAAACGAGGAAAATCAAAATGTGATTACACAGAGAGATCACTGAGAAAGCAGAATATAAACCAACGCTGCACCCAATGGAAAGGCAACACCAGCAGTTCTGTGTTCACACAGTCATTAAATTCTAGCTACATGGTTTCTCCCAATCCCAGCTTTTTTTGGTAATTTTTAAGATGCAAACCCAAACATAACTAGACCACAAATACATTATACATTCCTTGTGCCATTTTGACTTCATATATGAAGAAGCAGAGCCATACTGTTTGGATAAACTTCCATAGCTTTATGGAAGTTTTGAACAGTGTTCCAAGCATCTACAATTAACAAGCTCTAATTATGAAATCAAAGGCCAGATTTATAAAGAGATGGTTATATGCCATCATGTATAGTCTCAATGTGCATTTTTCCCCTTAAAATCAGAGATCACACTGAAATATTCCGTGTGCTGGAAGTTTTAAGCCATCAGGTAATATCCATAGTGTCTTATGACCATTAACCCACTACAACATTCAAATCAGCAATTAGCACAATTTAGACATTTCTTTATATAACTGGAGTTACTAGTGATTAAAAGAAATTATATATTGGTTTTCCTTACAAAACTCAGTAGACACTTCCTTCAAGAGAGAATGGACACACATGTAAGAGAAATAGCTCCTGCTATGATTTTGAACAGTAAGAGAAGGTGAAAATTGACCTTCAAATATTTACATCTGTAATTACCAATAATAAAACTGAATATCACTTGGAAGAGTAAATTCGTATGGGATCTTTTCCAAAGTATAAACCAAAGAAGAATGCTGCAGGAGAGCCTAAAACCAGCTACTGTGAGCACTATCCTTTTCTGGGTCATGTTGCCAAAGCACAACACTCTTCTGTGTTTAAATTTCAGGGAAGGGCTTAGCCCTAAAGCCTTTTCATGGCTTCACACAGGATTTTACCAGAGATTTCCTGCACACACCAAGGATACTCTCTGAATCACGGACTGGTACCACATTTAAATACCACAGAGCTAAATGTCTACAGCAAAAAAGCCAAACTTACAACTTAAACCACTTTTATCAAAACATCTAGGGTAAGACCTGTGATTTTCCTCTTGATGGTGGATATAATCTCTACCACAGGACAAGCAAAATCAGACTAGTTGAAACAACTCAACCAGCTTCAGCCAAATTTCTAAGTGTTGAAGAACAAATCTAGGCAAACAGAAGCCCCTCGTATTTGTCCTTAATTAGGTGGATTGTCTTAAGAGCCTTTTCTCCCTGTTACCTCAGGATGCCAAAATCCCCTCCCTTCCCTTCTCCTCAAACCAGGACGGAGAACAGGAAGAGAAGATGAATGAATTGTTTAGTTTTAAGGGAGTAAGTAAGAATAAAGTAGCAAAAAGAAGGTCCAGTAACTATCCTGTTTGAATAGGTCTGCAGGTTCTAGGCCTCCCTAACCCATTCCAAGCATCCAAAGGGACTTCCTGAGCACAAGTGCCTCGTTGGTCAGAGGGAACAGGGCGTTCCAAGTAAGCATAAATTCACAAATAGGAAATGACAGGAAGTACTTTGACAGCTTCAAAAAAATATGCTACAAAGGAATTACTGCAAAATCAGCACAAAAGAAGAAAAGGGCAGGAATTGTCATTTGTTTAAAAGACAAGTGAAGCGTACACACCTAGAAAGAAAAGCCCTGCTATTTTAGCTCTAAGTAGATTTCATTTAATAATTTGTGTTTCTTTACTTTGCTCTTATATTAAATGTGAATACCAGCAGGCCATTTTTAAGGGGTCCAATTTAGACCCAAGATGAACCTGCTTTCACTAAAGTGCACTGGATTCTCTGTTCACAGGATTAATCATTTGTCTTACAATCCACCAACAGAAAGTCCCTTCACACTGTGATTTTAATCTCAGCAATTTTGATATACACATAAGAATTTTTTAGCTTACCGCTCAAACGGGTACAAATAACTCTGAGGTCTTAGTTACAAGTTAGTTCCAATCTATACTTGTAGATATAACTTCAACCACAGACCTCCCCAAACCTTTAACCTAGAAGAGAGGAAAGAGATGGCCAGGAAAGACAGGTAAAGTCTCTTAGAATTAAGTTTGAAATGGACACAAAGGAAAAAACAAACTTTGAAGAAATGCCAGAGAGGCAGCTAAATAGACAAAACTAGGAAATATCTCAACCGAAGACATTTTTCAGGAAAACCAGCAGCATTAGATTGCTAATTAAAAGCAAATATAATGAAAATTAAGAAAAAAGCAAGGACATGGGAGAACTGAATCACACCAAGAAAGGAAACATGACTTCAAGGAGAAATGCCTATGGAAGAACATACCAATGCTGTCAACATCTGCTGTCAAAACATCATGAGACTTTAATATTTGGAGCATGAAGATCTCAGTAAGAACATGTGTTTTCAACTTATCTCCAAATTATAAAGAGGAGAATGTCTATTTTGAACAAAAGCTGACATTCCCATGCACCTCTGCACTTCCAGACAGTTGCTTCTCAAAAGTAACCATCACTAAATGAAATATTGCTCAGCAATAGCAAGCACAACCTGTGTTCATCAGGCAACATTTCTGTAGCCATCAACCCAAACCAGAACTGAACCCACTGGTGGGACCTTCACTGAGGGGAGGGTGGGAGAGGAGGAAAAGGATTGAAAGCAGAATTTACAGATTCTAGCTAATAAACAGACTTATACCTCAAAACTCCAGGCACTGGGCAATTTTGACATCAGTTATCTTGCTGGAGAATTTTGACTGGGGGAAACGTTGTGAAACAGCAATGGAGATGTGTAAGGAAAATCAATTTAGACAAAGAAAGTAAAAGGCCCACCTCAGTATTCCAGAAACACAAGGAAAAAAAAAAAAAAAAGGAACCAGAAATTACAGAAATATTAGTGTAGCTCAAGGAAAACACTGCAGGTATGAAGACAATGGATGGTTCAAATAAAAAAAGCTTAATGGTGAAATGAAAGAAGTAAAAAAAAAAAAAAAATCTAAAGTTTTCTCATTTGTCAGCACTTAAGTCTTTTACCGAGAAAAAGTAACAGCAATTCTTGAAACTATGTACAAAAGTTAAGGACATAGGTCAATATTCTTACTGCAATGAAACTGAAAAAGGAATTTAACAGTTCATATTCCATGCTGAGATGAAAGAAAAAAATAGGGGAAAAGAGAAACCTTTTTGTAGGCAAAAGGCTCATCTTTTCTTGTCTCTCCCAACAAATACGTGAGGTTAAATACTCACCTGTTACAAGGTACGTATAGAATTTGGTTAAATTATTATATGTAAAAGTATGAGAGGGAATGACAAAGACCAAACAAACATCAGCAGCTCCATCATGATTTCCAGTGGCTACGGGGGCACAGAGACAACTGGGAAATAAAAGTCTTTTTAGGAAGAAATCCACGTTGCTACAACTGAGAAAAATATGGCTGTAAAGCCCTACTTTTAGATTGTTTTTAAAAGGTCCTAAATTAAATTCCACTCTCAAACTAGTAGCTAGAGATCCATTTCCACTTCACATTGTTTCAACTCTACACAGCAGCAGTACCATTTTTTGAAGTCTTCCTCAGCGCACACAGTAACCGTAGTAATTTTGAATGTTAAATTGATGGATTCATTTATGAAAACCTCCCCTCCTGCCTTTCCTCCCTACCATATCCCAGCACACACTAAGAGGTGCTCATTATTGGGACCAGCTAAATGTTTAAAGACTGATGACTGAACACCAACTGACAGAGTTGGAGGGATTTCATGGAAAATCTAGGTAGATCCGACCATAGAAACACAAAATGGTTTGGGTTGGAAGGGACCTTAAAGATCATCCAATTCCAACCCCTCCAGGGATGGGGCAGCCACAGCTTCTCTGGGTAACGTATTAGCATTTAGCAAAATAAATGAGGATTAAAGGAGCAAATCTTAAACCTTAGCATTTCAGAATTTCAGTAACTCTGGCATTACTCCTTTGCCACTATTATTTGAAATGTTTCTGTAGTAAAAAACCCCACAGATCATCATCAGGTTATAATTCCATATGCAAAGTCAAAAGCCCTAAATGTTGACAGCCCTCCTAGCAGATTATTTTTCTAGACAGAACATTCATTTTAGGAGAGCCTATTTACTCCTTTGTTGACAGCTTACATGTAATGATGAACTAACATCTTTCACATTGAAGGTGCACTATTTACAGGTTTGAACATTTCTATTAAATGCTTGTTTCAAACTCCTCCTTGAACATAATTTCCATAGTATATACATCGCTGAAAGGCAGCCAAATTTAATAATTTTAGGGTCACCTTTCTACAGGCAATATGGTAACCCCAGACTTTTTATTCCACCAACAAGCTCACAGCACACTGCACTGAAGAATTACTCTTCAGTTTCATGATAAATATTTTAAAAAGTAATATTTAATGAATTCTTCTTTCTTATGCTGTTCTTCCCTTAGAAAACACAGACAAGCTCCAGTGAATGTGAGGGGGAAACAGTCATATTTACAAACAACACTACAAGCTAAAAGAAAAATAAATAAATATCAAGAACTGGGAAGTCAATTTCAGCACTAACTATATGTCAATTTGCTAATTGCACAAAGCAGTCATTCCTCCCTTTGACTATTTATAATAAATTATTTTAATGACTGATGTCAAATTAACACAGTAAAATCAAATAATAACACAAGGATAGTTAAAACATAATAAAAGGGCAATGCTATAATTTAGAGCTGTTGGTTATTCTCTACATCATTTAAATAGTAGATGTTCCCTACTGAATATCCTTGCCAGTTAGCAACTGAATCAACTTTCTCATGAGGAGTTGCATTTATGCTTTTATGTTTGGCATTTAAAAAACCCAACTTGCTCAACCATATCTCATTATTTAATAAATAATTAATGGCTTAAGTATATTTTTTTATTTTCTGGATATATGCAATCAAATTTTTAACTCTAGGAAATGTGAGCAGGTAGTGAGCTCAGGTTACAGAAATGTCATTAAAAGGAAGCACTGGCCTAGACAGTGTAACTCCTACCAACACGACCCTGATGGTCCAGATAAACCTCTGCACAAACGTATTTTTAAAAACCAGCAATTAATCAGTACTTACCTGAAGTGTGCCTCCCGTGATTCTGTGAGATCCTCTGGAAAAGATCGCTGTTGTGTTCATAATACCTGTAGTCCTCGTGTAGGCGATCGTTCAACGGACGTCTCCTCTGGGCATCGTAAAAATGATCATAATAATAACAACGGGCACCAGCGTCTCCGTTTTCCAGAACGGAAGTGGCTTCTGTTAAAAAGGACTGGGAGGAAGAGCCATATTCTCTAGGGACATCAGCTAAACTTCTCGCGAGATAGGAAGGTGCAGACAGTCTGTTGCTCTCACGTCTCATTATTTCCTGAGGTGGTCTCTGCACCGGCGTTCGAAGGAAACTCTGGTTTCTCGAAACAATTCCATCTCCCCCAGAAACATACGCAGAAGAAGTTGAGTCGGGAGGACAAATATCAGTTCGTCTTGGAATGGTTGGACCGTGGCGGATAAATGAAGGCATCAGATCTGATACAGAGCATGAAAGAGAAATAAGAACCTTGGCTGTACCGACACATAAAGGATCTGGCTAGCCACAATGCTGACTTACCATGGAATTGAGGAAATTCAAATGTTACAACTCCTTTAAAGCACCTCTAATGCATATGCAAGTACAATGGTAATGCTGCAGTTTGTATTGGTGCAACAGAAACCATCACACCCTCCACCAGCAACAACCTATTGCCAAAAGACTGCAGTTTTGCCAGTATAATTGAATTCACAATAAACAAAAAAAACCCCCAAACCCAGCGTGTGGTCTCACACCTCTCTAACAGAAGGGTCAAGACAATCCAAATGTCCCAGCCACCACGCTACCGTTTCATGGGGATCACTCTCCTTATGAACTCAGACTAACTGGGGATGTTAACACCTACAGGCGTTAATGCTCACAGGAATCCAACACTGAATCAGCAACAGAACTCATCCTTTCTCCAGTAATCCAATGCTGTCATTCTGCACACATTAAGTTCTCAATTAAGATATTTCCCTTCCTCCTTTACCTCAGAAGTTTTCTTCATCAACAGTGACACCTATAAATACAATTTCCCTACCTCCCTCAAGTAAGCAATACGTTACTCCTTTCCCAGCTATTACTTTCAACTTGATAAGTAGTTAACTATTACTTGGAAAGTAAGCAGTTTCCCTCCAGATGAGCCAATACAAATTATGACTTCAATTTAAAAGGAAGTTAAAGCATATTATTATTAAGTAGGTACTAATAAACTCTTATAACTTAGGGTAAAAATTCACTGCAGTCCAGAAGCAGTCATCAGTAAATTTATAATCATTACAAAGGAGTCACATAATAGCAAGTCATTACATCATGGCATGTGCAAAAGGTGTTGACGGCTTTGACTCGCCTACAGCTTAATGTGAAAACAAACTGTGGATTTGGGGCTTTTCTAAAGACTAAGTTAATGTAGTCAGACTACTCAGTGATTTTCCCTGTTGACTGGGGAACCAGCTGTTCATGCAGCAAAAACTTCCAGAAAAGCTGAGTGCCCGCTCCTGCCAGCAAATCAGTTGTTGCTAGCTGGGATCTCCAAGCTACTCCTGCAATTATAGCATAACACATTTCAGTCTTGGGTTGTTTCCAAAGCTTAACAAAAAGAAACCCAGGTGCACTTTCAATGTGTGTTTGCTAGTGTTTCCTATAGTCCCAGCAAAACCAGGACTTAGCACCAGGTTAACCACAGGAAGATTGGTGCATCCAAGGTACATAACGGTGACCTCATCAAGTTGACTCATGGCTTACAAGTGGAGCACTCGCTTCCGTGGGGATTTTATGCAACTGTCTCGTACAGTTATCTCATTTTCAAAGCACACACCTTTTGGCAGTGCACGCTGCCTAGATCGGGAAATGATGAGATGATCTGCTCCGTTCATCTGAAAGATGTCTGTCTGGAGATTGTCTTAACCCCTACCTGTTGAAAACTGAGCAACCTTGGCTGAGAAAATCATAGAATGGTTGGGGTTGGAAAGGACCTTAAAGATCATCTCATTCCAACCCCCTGCCCTGGGCAGGGACACCTCCCACCAGACCAGGTTGCTCCAAGCCCCCTCCAACCTGGCCTTGAACCCCTCCAGGGATGGGGCAGACACAGCTTCTCGGGGCAACCTTGAATCTCACAGTCAAGATTTTCACTTGACATTTTACAAAATTAAAAAAAAAAAAAAAAATCAAAACAACGGAGTTTGTTTATCGTGAGCAGCTGGTGCCACACGATGTGCAGGGCTCCTTTTTACACTCCCCCTCCCTTTCAGGTTTAACGTCCCTCCCTCAGCCAGCCCCCAGGCCTCCCAACAGGAATCCCCCCCACCCCTCCTTCTGTCAGGAGGGGACACACACCCCCTACACACCCCCTTTTCCCCTCAGGAGGGGGCACCCCCTCCCGTTTCCTTCAGCAGGGGACACTCCCCCACCCCCCTTTTCCCTCAGGAGGGGACTCCCCACCCCCCCCCAGCCCCTCAGGGCCTCCGGGGCCCACCGCACCGCCCCCCAGCCCCACACAAAGAACTCCAGGCCTCGGGCTCGTCCTCTCGGCCCGTCCCCGACACTCACTGCGCAGCAAAGGGCTGGTCTCCTTCTTCACGTACTTGCCCTGCACCTCGCCCGGCTTGGAGAGCTCCGTCCGCGTCTTCTTCCGCGACAGCATCCCACCTCCCGCCCCGCTACCACCCCCCGCATGCCCGGCGCCTCTCCCCGCTCCTCTGGGGCACTGTCCGGCCGCCCCGGCCCCCTTCAGATACAACGGCAGCGCCTGCTCCCTACCCTCATGGCCGCGCACCGGGCCGGGGGGGGGGGGGGGGGGGGCTCGGCGCTGAGGGGAGGTGGCGGGGCCGCGCGCGGGGGGTTATGGGTAAAGCGGCCTCCGCCCTCCGGGGGAAGGCCGCGGGGCAGGGGAGGGCGCGAGCCGCCACAGCGCCCCCGCGCGGCGGGGAGGGCGCAGGCGTGAGGCGACATCCCCCTTCATGGCCGGCCCCAAAGCACAGAGGGGGCTCCCCACGCAGCGAAACGTGGCCCCCTGGGCACCCCACGGCATGCCCGCACCGCCTCTCCTCCCTGCTGGCCCCGGGGACCCCCCTCAGCCGGCGGGAGAGGGCTGAGGGGGCAGCGCGGCCTCACTGGCAGGGATAGCACAGGCCCCTTAGTGGGGCTCACTGACCCCTTTAACATCGATGACAAAAAGAGTAAGTTTCAGGTTAAACAGAAAAGGCACACAATAAGCAGCGCTCGGTATCTTCCCTATAAAGGTGGAGAATAGGTACGCAACTTGAGGGCAGGCTGTGTCTGAGAACAGGCTGAGGTTCGCTCACCACCCATCACTTTTTCACACTTTACTCAATTTTACACTTTCATAATGGAATAAACTGCTTTTATTCACTGCCAAACCAACCTTTTTATTATTATAACTGTGTGTGCATTCAATAAATTCAACTACTTGAAATACCTGCAGCTTCCACAGGAAGATGATATATCTTCATCTTGGATGAAAAAAAAACCACACCACAAGTATGGATCATACAGCAATTTATTTATATTTTTTTTACATTCATTATAAATAACGTGTAAATTGGTTCATCTTAAAGTTTTACATGATGTTGTAAAGGACAATATCTTACAGCAGAACAAAACAAACTCAGTAGAAAAAAAATACACAATTGTTTTTCATTTATACAGAAGTCGTTTGTCACAAAGTGACAGCATTTGACACCGAACGAGAGACTGAACGGGTAAATGATGGAAAACCTGAGAGATGGTAATGCCATTTGCTGAAAGTAAACAAAAGGAAATTTACTCTTGATAGATCCAGCTTGGCCCCTGCTCTGCCTTGCGTATAATCTGGCTAAAATCAAGTATGTCACCATACTTTTTTTTTTCCCCCCCCCCCCCCCTTCAATCAGAATGCAATGAATTCAATTTTCCTTATGTTTAAAGTAATAATTGGCGAATGTGCGACAATCTATACTTTTAAATAATTTTAAATTGACAAGTAGCATTTCAACTGTGTGAATTCAGTGCACTTCGATCAAACCTGGGCTCTCTCCTCTTCCAAAAAATCCCAACCCGAGATGTCCACGTGCCTTTATTTCCACAGTGATTCATAAAACAAGAGCTGAAAACATATAAAACACCTTTTGGTAATAAAGTAGTCTATGTCTTAATTGGCAAGACTTGTGTAAATGAGGCCTAGAAATTCAGTGACTTCAGACAGGTACAAGACCATTAAACACTTTGGTATCTTTAAGATGCTTATACTGCATAGGAGACACATTCATGCACAAAAGACAGCTAATGGCTAATAATTGACATGTTTATATGCTTCTTTTCAGTACCCTGGACTCTCTAAAAGCAGCTGCCTGTTTGTAAGCAGCACTACCTTTGTCCTGAATTGTCCTGTAGCAACAAAACCAGTACAGTACAGAAAGGCTCGAGAACATGGAATTACTAAAGGCACTTCTGAGAATTAATTCACACAAGAGGTCCAGCAAAATTGGAGTTTGGTCTAAAGAATATTTCCCTCCTCCTCCTCCTCTCTCCTGTGGCTGGGTTAGTTTTTTGGAGCTACGCAAAAGAAAAGAAGAGCAAGGGAGGACCAGGCGAGAAACGGAGAAATCAAAATCCCTTTTCCCTGTTTCTCCCTTCCACTCCAACGTCTGGGCTCCCTTTTTGTTATTGTGCTCTGTATGTTTGGTTTATAAAAACCTGGTAACCACCAGGAGATGAAAATAATTACTTAAGTAGCCTAGTCTTTAAAACTGAGTAATGTGAATTAATTCTGTAATAGTTTAAGTGAAGCACTCAGTGTTCAGACTTCGGTCACAGACCAAGCATTAGAAGTAAAGTGTGTCAGCTAATTTTTCCAAATACAGTTCTAATCATCTGAACCTCATTTACATTGTTTCCGGGAAGTACTTTGAAACTTACTAATTCCTGTAGTATGGGCATGGTTTAAGGATGTGCTGAATCCCCATATTGCTGACCCGCAGCCCTGCTACCCCCACATAGAGATTTATTATAATTGATACTACTTCTTGATTAATATTAAAAGGAACAAGATATATTCAAATTTTTAAAAGCTCTGATTTCTATCAATGCAATTTGTCAACTGGACATATTTCCAATTTTTGAAAAAACTTTTGTAGCCTCTGAAAATTGGGATATGTAAATCCTTGAATTTGAGATTACTTAAGAGAAACACCCAGTGTAGGCATTGAGGAGAGGATAGCATAGCAGCGAAATAGTTTATAAGGAAATCTGTGATACTCTAACATGTTCTTCTTACATGATTAGATTTCCATTTCCACTGTATTGCCTGCAAAAAGCAATGGAGGAGGAGGAGGAGGTCATACCCTGGTGTCTAATTCAGTCCCTCAACCCTCCAAAACTGGTAAGTAACCCTATGCACATAGTTTATCACTCCCTACAGACACAGGCTAAGCAGTACCAAGTGAAAGTCACTTTCCATAGGTTACTCCACAGTTATTAGCCCAGTTTTGGGGGGTGGGGGGGGGCTTTTGGCTCATTCTAAGTGCTGTCAGCATTGTCACCTGGCTAGCGGTCTCAGAGACAAAACATCTCACCCTCTTCCTCTGCATTCTCAGCTCCTGCATATTGAAAGAGGTCCAGTTTCAAGTATTGCCAGTATGGCCCCTTTCACCACTTTTATTTACATCATTTAAGTGTTTCCTACTGGTCTGAGGGAGGCAAGGCATTTAGACTATTTACAGCAAGAGGTTATATACAAGCATTTGAGCATGCGAGCTCTCGCTCAGCTGCTTCTCTTCCAGACCTGTCTCAGTCTTGAAGGTGTTCCCAGAAAATTTGCATTTCCTCATTAGCCTCATCAACTGATGAGATAGGAGGCATTACCTGTCAGTACAAACCCTGGTGCTCTCTCACCCTCAGGGCTGCAGCACTACTGCGTGGTGGTCTAGGAGTACTAAGGTAATAATCATCCAAATACAGTTTGGTTTATCCTGCTTTTCCTAATGCATATTTGTCTTTATCTATTGACATTAATATCCATACTTACAGTATTGAAGGAAGCTAATTTAGGCTGTTATTCCCTGAGTTCTCCATATTCACATCAAATGTGGTTCTTCACAACTAATTACAAACTTAGATTCTCTACTAGGACCTATCCTAGTAGAGGATAATTTCACTCAGGTTGAATGATAATTTCATTTTGAAATTTGAAATTTTTGAAATTCACACTTAATAATATTCGTTTTAAATACTGTGTAAATGGCAAAAGTCCATGGGTGGGAGACCTAGCAACAGGATTTCACTGAGAAATCAATCGAGTCCCCCTCTACATTCTTCTGCCAGTTGTTTAATAAACATCCCCCCCAGTTTTACTGAATTTACAAATTATACAAACAAACCTCACATCTTCACTTCTGTTTAGTGACTCTTCCTTTGTTTAGCATAACTTATTTCTACATACAAAAAACAAATTAAGGCTTCAAAAAGTTTTAGGTTTTCTGGCAGCACAGCTTAAAATGAAAATAATAGTAGTCTTTATTTGCCAGCTGGATAATCTCCTCAGATGAAATATCGCTACACTCAGTTGGGAGGCAGTAGTCAATTTATGTTTTTTTGAAGAAAACTTTTTTTCTGAGCTCTCCAGAGAAACAGCCACAAAGAATAACCCAGAAGCATGTTGCTTTAGGGAAAGCAGAATCAGTTTGCAGGAGACAGACCATATTGGGAAAGTCTTGCTTTCCACAGCAGTTAGACTGACAGTGTTGAAGACTCACCTAACGCTATTACTAGGACCATGTAATTTGGTCCTTGAAATTTGGACCATGAAATATCCTAGAAAGCCAAAAACAGTTCAAAGTTTTGAATTCAGTAACCTAATAGACCTTGGCTTCATTCTAGAGAGGAATAATTGATTCAGTTCAGTAAATTCAGGATTTATAATTTAAATTAAAACCAAAGTATCAAAATAAGTTACCCTAGAAAAATGTGGCTTTTTTTCTTTTTTACATAGTGAACATTACTTTTAGGCAAAACTTAGCAAAAACCCAGTGTGGGAATAAACAAACGTTCTCTTTTGGCAGTGTCCGGTTTGGGATTTAGCTCTACCCTTTCCCTGGAGGAATCTGTTAACTAAAATACATCGATACAGAAAGGCAACACAGTGAAAAGCTGAAACATTAACATTTCAGTAAAGTGCATGGGACTGTGACAGCTTTAACAGCTTTGCTATGACCTTATCTCAGATGCTGAATTAAACGACGGGGACGCCAGGTTCTTGACTATTCTATTGAGGTTGGCGATTTTCTCTTCTAGTAAATAGTTTTTCCTTTCGGCAGTTTTTTGCCGCTTTTCTGTCATCTCCAAAGCCTTCAGCAGTTGTGCGTTCTCGACGTAGAGATCCTTGACCATTGCATCTGCTTTAGTGT
This sequence comes from Scolopax mira, assembly GCA_004320125.1. NCBI lineage: Eukaryota > Metazoa > Chordata > Aves > Charadriiformes > Scolopacidae > Scolopax > Scolopax mira. The sequence goes on from BJBW01005423.1 coordinate 26,202, forward strand.
TCTTGGAAAGCTGAGTTGTGAATAGAACATAGTTACTGAGCAAATTAAAAGCAAAATAGAAACTAATTAAAAGCAATAACAGCGCTGGGAAATGAGGTGAATGTGCTTATTGTAATTTAAATATCAAAGGAGGACAACCCACCCATGTATTTTATTTTCCTTTGTTAAAAACCTGTATGTTTGTGAAGTCTTTATAGATATTATAAATGTTTTGAAACTGTGGAGAGATGATAGGGGACTTCAAATGAACTTTGTCTGATAACTACCATTTTACAGCATTTCTCCTCTGAGGATAAGTCTAGTTCACAAGAGGATCTGCCAGCCCAGTGATTCCTCCAAGGTTCCCCCTGTAAAACTGGGGAGAGCAGCCCAGTGCTTGTCTACATGGTTTTGGGAATTTTTGGGAACGGCCCTTTGCCTAGAGATTTCCTTAGTGTGAGAGAGGAGACTGTACCTCAGTAGAAAACAGATGTTTTCTACTACCATGTCACACCCATCTAAGCGTTCAAAAGCCACCTTTTCCTACACTATTAGGACTTTTGAAGAAGGCAGACCAGGGCAAAACCAAAAACCCTAAAACCATGTCAAACAAAGGGTATGTTGGGGCAGGAGGTGTTGAGAAATCACTAATTGTACAGAAATTCTGCCCATATTCCTCAGGAAATTCTTTTTCCTCCTTTTCTAAGGAGCTTTTCCAGTTAGGATACTTGACCAGAATTCAATGTTTGTTTCTGGACTTTTAAGTGCATCAGCATACCAAACTAGCATAGCTCTTAGGAAATTAATGAGTGGTGGATACAGTCCCCAATTTAGAGCTTTAGGAAGTTTTGGGGCAAATAAAATCTGATTTAGCTCAGGAGCATTGAAAGAAAAAGGAAAACACCTTTAACTTTATTCTAAGCAAGAGTGGCTTCGCAGCTTTTACCCACTTAAATGTTTACAGAAATAATGGGGAGGATTTGAGAAAAAGAAGAAGAACACTTACTTGTTCTTTCAGCTGATTTACTTTATCTTGGAGAAGCCTCTTCACAAGTCGAAGTTTCTGTTCAACATCCATCATACGTTCTTCCATCATTTTTAGAAGCTGCTCATGACCCCCCTGGAAAGCAACATTTATGTGAAAATCAGTTTAAAAAGGAGTTCACATTCACCAGTCCCCCCCCTTTTTTTTTTTTTTTCAGTTTACACTTAAACTAGCTGACACTCCACATTTGAGACTACTTTATAGAGTTGACTAAATTAATAAACCATTCATGGAAGCAAAATGTTACAGCAACACTTATTGAACTGGTTTTTTAAATCAAAGTCACACTTAAGATTACTAGATCTAAGAAAAATTTATATAAAATTCTAAGCTCTCTCTTGACTATAATTGTCAGATCTGGATAGTTTCCTTTTCTGGTTCCTAGGCACTGCCATATTTCTGTTGAATATCAGAAACAAATACCAAACAAAACCTTAACCTTAATTTTCTTCTAAAAATCATTAAGTCATAAGGGCATGCGGCAGTGTAACTGTCCAGTGCCAAAGCCCCCCTGAAACTAGTATCCTAAAAAAGTAGGATGCTATTATCCCAAACATGATTTTTTCCACATTTTAACATTAGTTGTTGATAACTAATGTTTCCAAATAGTGACTCTTTTGCCCGTTACACCAGCAGTTGAATGAAATTTTCCCAAATAAATTAGGAACACCAAGAACTATAAGAAAGCTTGTTTGTATTTGTGAGCTTTAAGACACCGAGTGCAGGGAAAGGGATTTTTTATTTTAATTCCAGCTTCTTACTCTCATTCTACGAAGTCATCCGAGAAGATGAGAAAGCACTGACCTTCTCCCCAAAACAAAATACCTTCAAAACCAAAGTACCTTCACACATGTGGGGAAAGATAAATGCAAAAGCAAGGGAGGAGTGTTTCAGGCAGGTAATTGCTCATCTAAACCACTGTATAAAGATCTCCTTAGGGGATCAACATTATTTGTTCTAACACCAAAAATTCCTTAAGCCTATCTATGGGGTTATTGGATCACTGTGCTTGTGAAATATATAGAAAAAAGTTACATTAGTCATATATAGAAAGCAGTTTTACAGTGTTGCTGGACCGGATGTTTTTCCAGAATAAAAAGTACTTCTAAACAGAACTTGCAGGGGAGTTTCTAGCCAAATTATTGTAAACTATCTTTTGTAATTTGATTGGAATTCAAGACCATGGTTGGCTATTCCACTTGATACTTGTTGCAGGAGCCTTGTGTGAGTAGCTAAGTGAAAACTAAGAATTACAGTGGCCTCAGTACTTGTGATCCTGCTTTTTGAGATTCGAGAATGTTTTAACTTCATATCTTAATAATATAACTTAAATAATCTCATGTTTAATGGGAGAAGCCAGCTCAAGCATTAACTTTAAGGTCACTAGAAAGATAGGAACAAAAAGGTCTTTGAAAGCAAACAGCTGAAAAATCATAGGCCTTTAAAGAGCTGTTTTGCTGACCTCTTAAGTGTTAAAAATCTAGTTTAATCAAGTAATTTCAGACAATTTTTTTTCCATTAAGAAAAACCCAAACCCTCCTAAGGAAAGTTATCCAAGAAACAAGTGTGTGAATCATTGCCCCTTCAGAATATTTCCTTCCCCTTCAGACTATGCCCACGTACTGTGTGAATTCTCTTCTTAAATGTGCAGGTACATCTAGTAAAGAAAAGCAAGGATCTGTAGTTAAGAACATCCTCTATGGCAAATTTTCCCAGAAGTCCTGGTATGACTATTCTCAGTATCAAAGACATGTATTTTGTTTAAAATTTGTTATTTTTTGTTCATACAGCTGAAACTACAAACTATTGATACTATTAAGACAAGAGACATTATGGTTAAAAAAATGTTTATTTTTCATTTACATCAAAAATGTCATCTTTCCCTGTTAAAAAGTTTATACATCTTGTACAAAAATGCAGTATAAATACCCCAGGTTTTCACCAAATTTTATATAAAATTAGTACCATTTGAGAAAAATAGGCTCTTTCCACATTGAACAACTCCACGTTTTAAATAACATAAATAAAAAGTATTTGTAACAAATTAAAAAAAAAGACAGCTTCTGAACTTTCACAAAAGAACTTCTAGACAAATAGATAAGAAATAACACTGTGGAGATTTTTTTTTTTTTTAGGGAAAAAAAAAAAAGCACGAAATAATAATAATAATTTGGATCCTCAAGTTTCTCAGCTTATGCCAGTTCGTGTGTTTGTGTGTGTTTATCATGGTAAGGAATGAGATCGTAAGCAGCCAAGCTGTCAGAGGTGCCCGATCCTCCGGTAGGAATCTGCATGCACTGCTCGCTGCTCCGGTAGCAAGGCCTAGAGAAAGAAGGCAAGTGGGATACTTCACCCTCATATCCAGAGATTTTCCTTGAAATACGTATACTTCAAAGTAAAGCACCAACACAAGCCAAGCAAGCAACGCCAGACAAAAAAAAATAAAAATAAATCACACACACAAAAGAAAACATGCAGAGTATCACATCTCTTTTAGAGTATTTCTCTAAATACTAAGATTAGCACCACACGTAGTCAAGGAGGAGATATTCAGGATGGATTTTCTAGATGCAAGGACTCTTCAGATGGCTCACCCACGTTTTTTCGGGGGATTTAAAAAGATCAGTGGCAGCGATTAACTGCAATTAGCAAAGCAGTTAAGTTTCTTAGAGGAAGTTATCTGCCACTATACATATATAATCTCACAGACTGCCAAATAGCATTTGTGAGAAATGCAGTCCAACTCATCTCCTTTGAAAGAACTTGCATTTAGATTTTAAACCTAGTTTGTAAAGCTTTTCCTGAGAGACGTGAACAAGCTGTTGGTCAGAGGTGATTTGAATTTTCAAATAAAGAGCTGAAGAAAGGGGAAGTTGGGCAACTGGAAGTATTCTGGACAAAAACATTCATTAGCAGAGGTTCTAAGTAAACTTAGCTAAAAATTGGCTCATTAATAGGCTCCCAAATCTAGTTACTGAGCAAGGAACATGAGAACAAGCTGTGCAGTAGGTAAGAATCACAGCACTAAACACAGCAGAAACAGTCATTTGGAACTGAGAAGAGTCCAGGCAAGTTAACACAGTAAAGAAAAACAAAAATAAAAGCTCAGGAATTTTAATTTCGTGAAATTTGAATGTCTGACAACAGCCTTTGGAGGGCAAATCACTCAAGACTGACTGAAGTGAGTGAGAACACAGACCACCATAGCAACGATCAAAAAGTAATGAAAATTGCTAAGCATAATGAACATTAAAAAATAAAAATTCCAAAAAGGAGGGGGATGAACTTGGATACCTAATTACACAGAAGGACTTGGGATCTAAGGAAGCTGCAAAGTGCAAAGCAGCAGCAAAACGAGGTGATTAAATTTACACAGAAAGCATGGAGATAACCTGCTGTCGTACTCACTGGTGAAAAGATGATGAAGAGGGACTAGGATACAATTTTTCAAGATGCTAAAGGGGACATTAAAATGGACATAAGCTCAACTAAATGTTAAGTCTAAAAGTCAGGATGACGAAGAAAAATCAACAGGGAGAATTAAAGCAAGATGTGCTTACAGAAATGTCAAAGTTGAGACAAACTAGAATGAATCTGGCCTCATTTATAGTTGTAGAATGCATGTGTTTAATGATTTTAGTAAGTTATGTAGTAATGCCCATGAAAAAAGCTGTAGGAGATGTCATAAACCAGAATATCCGTTCACTTTAAGCAAAAACCCCAACAAACCAACAATGGAAAAAAATTGAAAGGTTTAAGTGCACTAGTGCATTGACAGAAAATATTTGCAAAGCCTCTCTGAAAGTATTTTTAAATTCATGAAGCCTTCCAGAATAAAAGCTTTTACAGGAAATGCAGAAGTGATTTATCTGTAGAACTACGAGTTCCAGGATGTGACGAGTTTGCAAATTGTTTCTCAGGCTTTCAAAAGGCAAAAATTCCAAAGTCATCACTCCTAATGCAATACAGAGCACATTCATTTGCAGGTGCTGCCGCAGTAATAGGGCTTTTATTGATTTCAAAATTAAACTGCATGATCTGCTTTCCATTTCATGTGCCCAAGTCCATTAGCCTCTGGTAATACACTTTTATCAGGCCTCAGCTGAAACGGAGAGCACCTTACAATTGATTTAGTTTCACTTACCCTATATTATTTGCTGGTAAATTCATTCTTGGGGAGGAACTTCTAAATTTTATCCCTTTCTTATAAAAAGAGATCTCATTCCAAGTTTTGGAAACTTTAGAAACTCTTACTGCATATACTCTTTCAATAATACCTTTTTTCCAGAATATCCTATTAACACACTCCAACGTTTTTGAGCTTCTAAGTTTTGGTCTTATTGTGGTTTTTTGTTTGTTTTTGGTTTTTAAGTTTAACTTCAATTTGAGTTTAAAATGTAAAGTCGGGGGTTTTTATTCATCTGTTAGCAGAAAAAGTGTTAGAATTTTATCCAAGTTATTTAGAGCTTTATCTTTTCTCATCAGATAAAGACCTATGGCCCGAGCCAAAGCTTTAGAGATTGGTATTTTTGAAGAAAAGAGTCATTTGGCAAACTTAGTCCCCAAGCTTTGTTATATATGGGAAATGTCAACTCTTTTACGTATTGCCTATAATTCAGTTTTGTATGTTCAAAAAACCAAACCACTAAGCACATTTCTGCCTACTATGTGCAGTGGATGTTATCTTCCTTGGAATTAGATTGTTGAAGTTTCTGTATAATGGTAACAGTGTTCTCCAAACAATTTCTGGTTTATGGCCAAAAAATGAAGATAGGCTGACCTTATAAAAAGGATTAATTTGTGTTCTGCTCTACTACAGCTGATAGAACTCCAAGAGACAAACTAGTATTTTATGTGTGATGGGTATGTGCTTGTGCAATACGTGGTGTATCTTTAAAACAGTGGTTCCAGACATGGATATTAGGTAAAGAAAACACAAAACCTATAAACACTTATTGCACATAGACCAGAATGAGAAAAGCCAGTTGAATGTGGACAGGAGTGTGTTTTTTTAATTCCAAAAGGATTAGGAGGACTTCAGAATTAAGCTATGGCTCAAGCTAAATATACTAAATAGCCAAAGGTTTGTTTTGTACGAATCTGTGATAGATTGAGTTTTGATTTTTGAACTGGCATAAACATGAGAACGGATCTCATCAGAATTGGAAAGAAAAAAAAAACCCACCCAAAACCCAAGAAAACTAACCAGATAGGCTTTTAAAGTTGTAACCTGCAGAGTAAGGAGAGCTTTACCTGTTGCATGTTTGTTTCAGAGGGTCTGCTTTCGAGCTCTTCCTGAAGACGTTGACGACTCCTCTCCGCCTGTAGTAGCTGGTGTTGGAGCTGCAGGAACTGTTCCTTGGGCACCGTGGTACAGCCCTGCTGCTGGAGCTCCCGGGAGTGCGGGGACTGGCTAAGCATCACACTGCCGCTCGAGTGGAGCATCTAAAGAGCAAAGTAAAATCAGCCATCGAGAGAAAGTAGCCCCATCCTTCATATAACTCATCTTTCCGTGATGCACGAGACATCAGGTTAGTTGAACAACTCCGTGTGTGCAAGAGAAACAAGTCTGAACTTGCTAACAGAAGCTAAACCTTTCTCTTTAAAAAAAAAAGAGATGCATCTTTATGTGCAAATCTGAGGACTAAAGGGATCCGAGTTTTGATTTAAAGGCTTATACCTGAATTACAAGTTCACTTCATTTCTGACGAAATCCCATCAAAGTTCAATGGGCCAGTGGTGAGCTTTAATTTAGTCCTTTTTAATTTTAACCTTGATCTCAGCAGCTCTTCTAAAAATAATATTTTACAATTTTACACTTACAAATCAAAGCACCTGCGTGAGGCAGGTTGAAGAAGTTGTCCACCAGTGATTATTTCTAGCCTTTAATCTAGGATGGAGAGATAACATCCTCAAAAGCAAAACAAACGTTCAATGTAATGTAGGATGACTTAAGCAATTGGATGCCAGTTCTATATTACATTCAGAATTCAGTATTTAGAATCTCATATCTTTCTTTACGTTTGCTACTAACTGTAGAAGTTTTAACTCTTTTTATAATTTTCCATTTTGAGACAAGCCACAGGCAGAGTTTTAGGGCAAAGTGGAGACCTCCTGAGCAGCTGTGTTGCATAAGCAAAAGTATCTGCAGAGGGGCCCTTGAGATACAGATGTGTAGTAACCTGAAGTAGTTTAATTCCAAATTTAAGTCTTGCTTTCACTAAAAAAAAGGCCACCAAATGCATGAGTCTGTGTAATGTGAAGGTAATATATATCCACAAAGAGTTCATGCATACTAGTCCTTTGTAAAGTTATCCTACTGGAGAAGTCTTTTAATTGGTAAAACTAGGGGTCTCACGTGGGACAAAAAGGATTGCATTCCTAATAGTCCTCGCTACAGCAAAAAGAGCAGCTCAGAACAGACTTGTTCCAAATAGTTTAGCTTCCCCATGTCATTTAGTTAAGAGCTGCTCCCAAGGAATACCATGGCAATTACTGAATAAAGGTGGCAAGGAAAGAGGCATTTCTGGCACTATCTTACTAGAGCAGCATTGCAGCCATGAGAGCCCAAGTCAGATAAACCAGCCCAGCATTAGATGAATTTTGTATAATATCAAAAACTAAAATTAAAAACTATTTAAGCATTTTTCCAGACTAAAGTAAAGTCTAGGTAAGATTATCTCAATTGAAACGGTTTATACTACTAAAATAGACCACAACTCTACAGTAAAACCCCCTGATGTTTCTGACAAGCAGATTTGCAGCTTGAATTTGCATAAGATTAATACTTTCTTTCCATAAAATTCAGTTGACTACCATAGAATTCTCACCTGTTATCTGAAAACCATTACTCTGTTCCCTTTGGAAAAGGTGTATCAGATTATGTTAGTGGTTTTAATTTTCCTTTCACAAGTGTCAGAATGAAAGCCTCAATTCTTAATCATATTTCAGTTATTGGGTTCATCTAGAACATAAACAACTGTAAGAATTTTTCATAATGCTGCAGCTCGTTTGGGCATGTTAGAATCTATATATTTCTGCTTTCCCAGGTGCACAGAAAATAAGTTTCTAAGTATTTTAAAATAAAACTATTTGTATTTTTTAAGCTATCTGGAGGGTCTCTTGAGTTATTCTTTTACGTCAATATAAACAGTGAAAATAATGAGCTTTTGATGGAATTTACTTAGGATTTTCCTGTAATGTTATGAAGCATGTGAGTATCTAATGAAAGAGCTAAAGAAACAGTCAATTAACATTAATGGCATCTTAAAAATCAATACCAATTGCATGGGTAATGAAAACAATATAGTCTCACTATATTAGTCTCACAATAATGAATTTGGCTAAACTATTAGGAATGAATGTGATCACAGATTGGTTAATATCAAAGCAACTTCTGAGGAAAAGCATGCAGATATCAGAGAAATATGAAAACAAGCCTCGGAGTCAATGGGTTAAAAGGAAGGAGTTGAGCCACTTTTCATTTTCTCATGATTAATTTTTTTAATGCAATTGGTTAATTCTCTCCATTTTCATGGTAATGCCTTAGAAGTATAAACCTTCTTGGCCTACAGAATCAAATTGCACAATACAGTTAGTGCAGTTAAAGTAAAAATTTTAGATTAAAATGAATAGTGGCTTCTTTACTTAGAAGATGCGTGGAATAAAATAAAGAAAAGAAATGTTTTCTCCATGCTGTGGTAGTACATTGAAAACGATTGCTCTACCTTCGCACACTATTTCAGAAAGAGAACTGCACCCTTCTCTGCTACTTCCAACCACTGAGTTCTAGCCAGGTTAGCCACGGACAAAAAGGAGAACAGGCACAAAAGAGAAAGTTAGAAGTCACAAAGCGCTAAGGGAATGCTGGTCACACCTGCTGGGAAAATGGTATCAGGAATAACGAAAGTCCTGCATGTTTGAAATATAAGTTTTAGGACCAAAGGCAATTCCATGCTTGGTGTTTATCCTTAAGAGCGTTTGGAATTTTGCCAAAGCTTAACTAAGCCGATATAATTAAAAGCACAGGGCATATAAACAGTCTTTTCAGTGACTTGTCAAAATCTTATCACTTGTAATCAAGTTACCACAGTTTTATAGCTAGTTATGTAGTCTATTCAGCATAACATGTTTCCCACTTGCTTTCACACTTGATGAAAAACACCAAGTCTTTTAATAAAGAGTGTTGGAAAAACCTCATCTAGAGATACTTTGATTTTATAGAACAAGACAAAATTGTGGTGGTTGTATTTTTTTTTTTTATACAGTATGTTTTAAACTCAAATTCAGGACATCAGGTTTAGGCAAGACTCTTGAGAGACAACTCTGAGGTCTGGCCTGACTTTAAGGGATATATTAACATAATTAATCCTGTTAGCAAGGACCCCTAAAAATTATACTGTTTTCATAACATCCAGCATGATCTATCTCCAGCAAACAAACACCCACATTTCCAGCAGGCATTGGAAGAATCTCAAGTGAAGTTTTCACTCCGTTAACAGCAAGTTGAGTAAATTATTATTCTGTTGAGATACTAAGGCTTCAATTCAGCAAATTATTCCCATAGTAAATAAGAACAGGTTTCTACATTAAGAACAGCATTACAGAAATATTAGTTAAAAGACTGGAGGCTACATGTTTTAGGAAGGAAGAGGAAAATTGTTAGCCTTGCCTTGAGGACAGAAACAAATTTCTTCACTATTTGATTTTTATATCTGAAGCCTTATGATAAACCACAGCATGCTTCAGAGAAACATATTTATCACACAATCATCTTGAGCATTAATTCTTCTACTTCCAATTAGTTTCCTCTGTTCCTACACATGTTCCAGAATTTGTTTTTAAACAAATTCATAGATTCAGGGAGACAGTGATAAAGCCCCACACTATTCAGTACAGCCAACACTTATTGAAAAATACCTCCATTAACTGATCATCCAGTTTGACTTGCTTTTTTCTTAACCCCTCATTTTCTGAGCTGGTTTCCAGTTCATGTTCGAGAGAATTCATCTGACTGATCTATTAAAGACAAGAAATTTCCTTAGAAAGGCAGTAGTTTCTTATTTTATCTCTTGTTTTCCCAATATGCAAGTCATGAATCATTACACATCAAGGCAATTCACGATTAAAAGATGTAAGTATTTGAACAAGCATAATGCGTCCCCAAAAGTGATGTCTAACACAGTGCTATACACCGTCTCTGACAAATTTCAAAGTATATGCAGAATATTTTCATTTAAAAGGGGTAACACTGGCATTTGAGTGCTGTGTATTGCAGAGCATGATTCCCTGTGTTCTACCCCTGAACTACCGGTACCAAAGAGAAGCCCCGCAGTGCATCAGGCACAGAAATCAATCTGCCCCATGGGACAGGGATCCCTAAGAGACAAAAAGAGCAAAGCTCAGAATAAAAGAAGAAAATTACAGCTTTCCGTCGCTGATGTGGTAAGTGCTGCATTGAGTCAGGTATTTAACCATCTAAAACTAACCTTCCTGTTTGCAGATGACAGCGCCTTCTGAAGCTGTTCACACTCTCTCTTCAGGCTTAATTTTTCTTGCTCTATGGCTTTGACAATACCCGACTGGCTTTGATGCTTTTGGTGCTTTAGGGAAAGGATAGTAGATTCCAGCTGTCTGATCTACAGAGGTCAGAGATGAACACATGTGGAAAAACATTCCAGGCCATTCAAAAATAATAATCCCATTGCACCTACTTAATCTAAAATACCAAATGCCAATCCATTTTGGACTTATAGCAGATTCTGGTGTATTTTTGACATTTTAGCTTTGAGGGTCTTTCCCTTCCTCTTCCCGATAATCCACCTCATACTGCAAGCCAAGAAGTTGTACATGAGGAATGCTCAGAATAGTAAGAATTTGTTACGGAGGGAAAAAAAATAAATTGAAGGGTGTTAACCAAAAGTCACACCAGAATATTAGACTAGAGTTATCAGGAATTTCTTTTATAAAAAATGTTGTTTGGAAAGTGGCTGCTTAGTCCAGATATAGAGGAAAACTATTCCATTATCCATTCTTTATGCAAATGTCTCTACTCAAAACTAACAAGCAACGTCCCTCTCCTATATCAACTGCTGTAAAACACAAATCCTTGAGTGTTGCGTAGCCTCTGATCGGTCAAGGTTACCTTCTCCCTGGAGTGTGTCAGGTCTGTTTTACTGCTCTGGACCTCTCTCTGCAGCCTCTCGTTCTCCTGTCTGAGGAGCTGCTGCTCCTGTTTCATCAGCTGCTCCAGTTCATCCCAGTGGCGTTGCCCCTGTTGGTCCTGCAGCCCTGAGGAAGGCACAGCCAGTTCTAGAACCCGATTCTTAAGACAGACAGAAGCGCAGGGTTAGGCCTTAAACAAAGAAGCAGACAATTTTCTCTATTCAGGTGGGTTTTTTTTTTTTTTTCAGTAACTGCAGACTCTATAAAGCCGCAGAATTCCCATCTTCCTCCCAGCCAACATCCTGCTTCCCACTAAGAAACCCAAACATGCTAATCACGGGGCAAACCCAAAGCACTTCCCTTTGCTGAAATCACAGCTAATAGCTGTGCGCCAGAACGGCTGATAGATGGGCACAGAGTTCAACAACACACAACAAAAAAGACAATTTGTGTTCCATTTCGCAACCTCATCAAGCAAATAGAGCTCAGCATTATATATTATTCAGTAATAGCTGTAATTTAGTTCCTGTCGTACAATTCTGAAACAGCCTCTTTTCCATGTGGACATTAAATATTCCATAATTACATGGCAAACAAGCCAAATTAGTGACTGAATTCATAATACCAATCCCAAGACTGATGTCTACAACCTCCTTCAGTTACAGTTCCTCATCAGCTGAGAGCCTGATATAATACCATGCTTTCAAAACCAAGTCTGACTGGAAATTAGATCCCCCTGTCAATCACCAGTTTGACTGTTAATGTGTTTTAGGTTTGATACATACATACATTGTCCACAGATTATTATTTTTTTTGTGATTTCATTCAGGAAAGAATAGAGAAAAGGAGCTAGACTGATCGTTGCCTGTCCTCATGTTCAAAACTGATTTTTAAAAAATTATTCTAAGTTTAAAAATCACATTATATACAACCCAAGACTAGAGTTCACCATTTTAAAATGGAAAACTACTAAATACAGAAAGCAGGATGAAAATAGGGGTTTTATGGACCTTGTTTCACCATATTTTTTTTTAAATTATTAGCTTTACATCACTTGTTTAAAAAAAGTCAATAGTTGCATAAATCAGAGTCTACTTCTCCAGTCCACAGCACTATCTGTGTCCTTTTAATGGACAAGCCAACGTTTTGATGCACCTGAAGGCCGTTACCTTTTCATTGGCGTTCTGCAGTTGCTTGTGTAAAGACATCACTTCTTGTTTCAGAGTTTCCTTCTCCTGTTGGGTCACCCGTAAATCTGATTTGAGTCGGGACATCTGCAGGTGGGCGTTTTGCAGTGTTTCATCCAGACCCTGCACCTGAAACGAGCAGGAGGACAGCTTGGCACCTAAGATCTCCTGCAACCTTGGTCTGCGTGTAAACATCACATACCACATGTATTTAGGATCTCTGATGCATGGAGTGAAGAAGGTTTAATGCTGACAGCCCCCTTTAAAAAACGCTACATGGTTTTTCTGACTTTCTATTCCAAATTAGTAGCCGTTCCACTTCAAATACAGCCACAACGCTGCGTTCATGCAATTGGCCAGGTTGGAAGGGACCTTCAAGATCATCTAGTCCAAGACATTCAAAGACACATCTTCCACCCCTCAATATTTATTGTGCTGTGCCGGGAAGAGAAGATTTCCTCTTGAATTATTTATTCTTCCTGGCAGCCCACAGCCAATAATAACCCCCAAGCACAATTAGCCAAGCTGATAGCCATTTGTTGCCCTCCCCTGCCTGGTGAGAGATGGGTCACTGCCAGAAGAGCAAGGAGAAACAGCAGAGTCTCTGCAGTATCTCAGGAATAACTGGACAGAATGAGTTGGCAAAAGGATCTTGGCTGTGGACGCAAAACAAAATAGCTTATTCTCGGGGAAAAATAGTCTCTTATAGCATTTAACAAGTTTCCTCTTGTCCTTTATGAACATCACTTTGAAAGCCCATCAAAGCAGCCATTCTTAGCTGCATGACATCTTTGTGCACATTAGAAGAGGGATGGTTTTTAGGGGGAGGGTAAAAAAAAAAAAGCCCTATAGGATGTTTAAAATGCTTTTGATGCAGGGCTGTAACAAACCCCGCTGTTATACCTTCTCCTGTGAGACAGTGAGCTGGGTTTTCAGCGCCTGACTCTGCTGTTCCCAGGACTTCTGTTCCTGCTTCAAGCTGCCAAGCACGTTCTCTAAGCAGCTTACTTTAGCTACCTGCAATAAGATTACATGGGTAAGCCCCAATCAGCCAGGATTTTCTTTTAACTCAATTTGACTTTAGGAGCTAAGTTAGAGGGAGTTACAGCGTGGCAAAGAAAATGTAGGAGAATGAAAAAAAAAAACCCCAACCCTCAGCTCCCAGCCCGAATCAAACAACGGCATCATTATTTATGGCATGCATATTAGTTACACTGCTTGAGTTTGGAGTTACAATGTGTTAGAGTTGGAATAAACGTGCAAGAACACTGTCTCCCTTGTCCTGCTGCAGTATTTCTATCCAGGCCCATTCTTTGCAATGTTTGGAATTTTCTACGTAATCAAATTACAGTCAAGCTGTGCTCCAGAATTTAAGCTCTCTCTTTAAAACCAGCTAAGGGGAAAAAAAAAAAGGCAGTAGCAATTAAGCTTTTATTTGGCTTGAAGGTAAGAAAAAAAATCAAAAATCCAAAGTAATTTTACAGGTTAAGGTGATGCAGATAGTGACACTAGAATTTTCACAGCCTCTATGTCAGAGCATGGAGGTGGTGATGCGGATTTGCAGTTCTTTCTTACCTTATCAATACATCTGTTTAATTCCTCACTCAAGGCTTCTTTTTCTTTCTGCAGCTTTTCATTTTTAGCAGTTAAGCTCGAAACTTCATTTTGGAGGTCAGCGAGATCAGGGCATCTGGGCAGCTGTAAAAAACAAACCCCTCAGAGTTGCATTTCTGTCTTTTCAGCCTTTTGAATGCACGTGTTACACAAAGCTTTCCCTCCTCCTCCGGACCCAGCATCCCACTCCAGACAGAGCACAAGGGAGAGGAGCACACTCCAATTTGGTACAAATGACCATATAAAGGATCATTTATACGACCCTGAGCATCCATCCTTCCTGCGCCACAGGGCAATAAGGATTCCTAATTACCCTGTGATCCCTAGGATTTGCTTTAGGGCTGGTCCTTTCTCTTCTGTGAAAGGGAAAAAAAAAAAACCAAAACAATATCCTACTGCTGACTTCTGATCCCTTTCTCAATTGACACAGTGCTTCAGCTTAATGCTCTGCTTTCTCCTGTGCTTTTCTCTCTTTGCTCAATCTCCTGTCTTTAATTACACTCAAGCCACAATCTATTCTTTACTGAATAGGCCTCATTTGCTTTTGCTTTTTAAGACCATTATCTATCCTAAGCATTGAGTGCATCAAATGATTGCTTTACACTGTAAAGAAAATTACTTTATGGAGCCCTAATCAGGAGAGTTAACTCATTTCTAGCCTTCATTATCTATGTTTATTAGCATATATTTGCAGCCAATTGAACCATGCTCCTACAGGTGATAACCAAGCCCTCCAGGAAATTATCCTCAGAAGTTGTGAGACACAGAAGAAGTCACCAGATGGGCTCAGCAATAGGAATTCTCTCCGAGAGGAGACCAGTCTATAAATGGAGCTCTATGGGTATCACCAGTTGCACAGGGAAATGCTCCCCTGCACAAATTAGAAAAGCCCTGTTTGTTCCTTGATTAGAGTTTTAATTCTCTGTCTTCCTTGTCAAAGCCTGTCTTTGTAGATCCACTACTCTGGAAGACCTTTTGGCAAAGGCTAAGTGAAACCAATCTTATTTGAACAACTGTGCATTGTACCCAGAAACTATTCCCAGAGAACTTATATTCCTCCACTCTTATGACCCTTCTTTAAATAAATTATTTCTGACTCTGGCAAGAGAGCAGGGCTCATTAGAAGACAGCCAGCATTATCTGATGGCACTCAAACAGGATGCCATACCTGCTTTGTCTTCTCGAGTTCCTGCTTGAGGATGTGGTTCTCCTGTTCCAATATATGAGCTTGAACCTTCATTTTTGAGAGCTCCATCTCCAAGGAAGACACCATATTTGATGACTGCAAAAAGTAAAAGGCTCAGATTTCATGAAGGGCAACAGAGGTTAACAAGAGGCTGCTGCAGCCAGTGACACGGGTTAGAGCTGGGGTGGCACTGGACTGAGAGGAACAGACCTGCTGGAAAACGCAGGTAGATATTTAGCATCAATGAACTCTGTTTTCAAGACAGATCTGCAAGCTTCTCCCTCCCTGCTCCCTCCCTTTCCCTCCACCCCCACTGCTGCATACACGTATGTTTGTGGTGAGTACTTAGGAAAACTCAGCTTGAAAGACCATGCACAGCTCAAGAAAGAGACGGTGCTAATTCCATAGCATTCCTGAAAGGTCAGTTGTTCCATACCATTAGAGACAGTGTCATCCCCTACCTTGACTTTGGAATTTTCCAATTCCTCTTTCAGGACCAATCTCTCCTTTTCCCATTCTTCCAGGGTACACTTTCCACCTTCTGTCTCCTTTTGCTTGAGCACCCTTGCCAGCTGTTGATTCAGATCCTCCACATCTGCTTGACTTTTGGAGTTCCTCTGGCTGAGTTCTGTGTTTTCAGAGTCCAGCTGCTGGTTGCGGGTCTTCAAATCTGCTACCTGAATCGGGACAGCAATGTCAATTATGACTGATTTTATACTGGGAATGAGAATTACTTTTTTAAACATTTCCTTTCTATTAAGATGGTCAAAAAAAACCTGACAAGCATCACTCCAGGAGTGACTTTGAACGACGGGGCAGAGATGTTAATTGTACTTTATAGAACGGTCTTGACCCCAGTAGCACGGCTTGCTTTATTTCCTTACACCTATTTAACTTGCTCCACACCCTGATTTTAGGCCAAATCAAGTAGAGCCATATTTCAGAATCCTCCTGGTGGGGTGCTGCATGCCTGCTCAGCCTCCCGAACTGGTAATTTCTCATAATTGGCCTCAATTATATCAGTTATGATATTAGCCACCTGGCACACCACTGTTCCTCCTTCCCTTTGCCATGCTGATGAATATTTTGAGAGTTTTGCTGGTGAGCTACTAGATTATTCTGAGCAGGTAGGATTTTACTATGCAATACCCCGAGGGATATGAATGCAAGAGCTACTTAAACCTTCTACTTCTCCTAGCATAACAAACCATCCTTCCAATAAAAGTAGCAGTCTCACAGAGAGAAGCAAAGGGTCACGGCTGGCAGCATTCCTAGACCCAGCAAGCTGGGAAATAAGTAGAGGCTGAGTCACATAACCTCTGTTTCCCATGGGCTACTGCAGAGCATTACCCACAAAGATTACAAAAGAAAGATTTTTTTTTTTTAAACGTTATGTTTCTTTTAAATGAGCTCTCTGAGATAACTGTGGAAAGTGCTCTCAAGTCTGTAAGTTCCAGTAGTGTTGCAGTTGTCTTCTGCTCAGGTCAAACAAGCTCCATATCAATCCCAAAGAGTTAATGAGAACAGTTACCAGCATGTTTATATGTATATAATGGTCATTTCCCACTGCCTTTGAGACCACCTAATGAACAGCTTTTATACAGTGATGGTTTCCAGAGAGAAGGTTATGGACTCAGTGCACATACCTGCTTCTTCAGGTTGTCAACCATCTTCTGTACAGCCACCTTCTCCTTTCTCACAGCCTCTATCTTTTGCCTAAGGAAAAGAATGAAAGCTTATTAACACGAGGGTCACTTGTTAACATACATGCCTACAAGAATGGGTTGGCTTTTACCATTTTGAAATGGTAATTCTGGATATTTATGGCTTAGCATCACTGTTTTGAGTGCTCAGTTCCTTGAGGTACCCCATGTGGTTCTTTAGAATACTCCTGGGATCGTGGACGATTATCTACTTGCAAATGACCAAGTCACTAAAATACTGTCACACTGTCCCTCTTCCTGCCTTGTTTTAAGGCTGCACCAGCCCAACAAGCTCTGCCTGGGATGAAACAAGAATAATGTCACCAGGTCAGCTCCTAAGTAGGTGCTGTGTTTGTACGTGTTACTGGGTCATCTGAACACCTACAGTCACGTCCCTGCTTTGGCTTTAGAACAAGTTGGATGAGGATGAGGAATAGACTGTCAACCAGCTGGATTTCCAATGGCACCATGAAACAAGCCCAGTTTGAGTTTTGTGGAATATCTAACACATGGAGGAGCCTTGAGAGAAGGGATGTAACCATCGTGTCCTCACCGCAGCAAGAGCCTGGAGTGGTACATGTCCCCACTGAATTCTTACCGCATTTCTTCTCGGGATCCATTTAGCTCCCTCAGCTTCAGGCTGGAAGCGCTGCCTTCCTCATTTAATAAAGTCACTTCGTTTTTCAGAATGGCATTTTCTTCTCTGAGCTTTTCGGCTTCACATCTGCGGCAGAGAGACGAGACGAGTGAAAACTGTTTCTGTGGATTATCTAGGCCCAGAGGGAGAAGAGTTACCAAAAGCCTAAACTATTTCCAGTATTTCAAAACAAAGCTACAATTGATTTATTTTATGTCTGAACTGTGTATGGATTTTACATTTCATTTAGTGCTTCCCAGATGACTAAAAAGGGGGGCTTTTGTGCATGTTTTTGTAAACTTAAAAATCTAAGATACCTAGTAAAGGTCTCACACTGATGCTGTACTATACCTTTCAGTCCTTATAGTTAAAAATAACATAACTTTAAACAGCTTAACACCACAATATGCAGATCTCTAGGAAAGTGAGCTGTTTGCCCAGCTGTTTCTAGAGTCCAGCACGCTGGGAACAGCAGCCTTTTCTCTACAGTCACCTCAGGACAGAAATAACTTCACCATGGTGTAGTACCTGAAAAAAACCTATTTCCTGCAGGAAGCTGGTGCTGAGCAATGATTAAGCTACTTGTTGCTAATTTTACCTCCAAAAAAAAATATCCTTGCTAAAACACAGCAGTTAAAACCAAGTAGGTAACCTATTATGTTCTGTGTGTTATAATGGTATTCACCACGTCGACACGCCTGATGAATTCCTAGCACTAAGTGCTCCCATTGGGGAAAAAAAGTTACTGTAATTCTCTAGGATTAACTAAAACATTGAGAAAAACAGAAGCACTTTTAGCATTCCAAGTCACGTTCAGTACTAGATACAAGCAAACAGAGTGAAGAGATGAGATTAGTAAAAGCTAAAAGCATTCTGGAAGTGTTACCGTAGTATTTTGGACATAAAAATACAGGTTTTGGAGTTTTTTTTTTCCCTGATGTACCACAGACTACACACTGGGAAAGTGACAACATCCACAGACAGAACAGCCGGCTGGTTGCTCCTGTTTCACCATTCACATCAGGCCATGCTCAGAGAGGAGTTAAGTCACACACATTTTTTCTTTTTTTAATTTTTATTTATTTCAGCCGTCGTTATCCACGATTAATCAGCCCACTTGCTAGTCGTTAGAGTCCAAGGCACAGTGTTTTCTAACCAAAGTTAAGCTACAGTGGTTAACAGCAGGCAGGCGCAGCTAGGAAGCCGGGAGCGGGGCGCTAGGTTAGTTTCTAAGCAGCACATTTGATTACTGTGGGGTCAGCATGGTTTTTTTTTGTTTTCCCCCCACAAAAGCGTACATTACCTCAAAAGATCAACTTTTTGCTGCAGCTCAGTGCAGGTGCTCTGCAAGCCGTGCGTCTCTGTGTTCCTCTCTTCCTGGAAACCCCTGCCATTCAGCTCAATCAAAGCAGCCACCTTCCGCCTTCTGTTGGGCTCTTGCAGCTCCCTCTTTCCCCACCACCCCCTGCTGGGGCTTTGGGAAGACTCTTCTTGCTGACCTGGAAAGGCAGCAGCATCCTCTCCCGGCTTCCCACACTCCTCACTGCGCGCCGCTACGTTTCCTTCAGCATCGTGTTGTTGGGCGTCTTCCAACTCTTTGACTTTTTGGAGGAGCTGCGCGTTTTCCTCTCGAAGCTTGACACCTCCCGTTTTGCTTCCATCTAGTCTGCAGGGAAGGCTTCTCAGCTTACGCAGGGTGTCTTCTAGCGCTTTGTTTTTCTCAACTAACATCATCAGTTCGGATTTCAGATCCTCGTTTTCCACCTGAATTTCCTCTTGCAGTGACAGGAGTTCAGCCTGTGCCATCAATCTGTCTTCTAACTCTTCAACCTTTTGCCAAAGCTGAGCTATTACACTTTTCAGGTCCCCACTTGCTGACCCAGTGCCACGATCAAGCTGGAGAGAGGCTTCACTCAGTTCTTCAGCCTTCTCCAGCTCAACCTGCAGCTTCAAAGCATCAGAAGCCAACCCTTTACTTTGGGGAGTGATTCTGTGATTTAGCAGGTGAACCTTCTGCTGTTTAACGTCATTGTGCCGCTTTTTTGGCCTGGGCACTACTCTCCCCAGAGTTTTCTCAAGATCTCTCTTTTTTTGCAGAGGCACCCGGGAATCTAGCTCTTGATTGTCATCACAATCCTGATGGCCACCAGCTTCCATCCCTGCTTGACTTCCATGCGTCCGACACGCCTGCACCTTGAGCGCGCGCCCGTCTGCGTTCTCCCAGTCCGAGTCAATCTCAGTCGTTTCTTCTAAGTCTGTAGCATCATCCTCCAAAAACAGGAGGCCATTCGAATCGGGTTCCTTGTCTGTGTCCTTACAATGGCTGGGCAACCCTTCACCTGGGAGCTGAGATCCTTCCGAGCTGGACCGGGAGCAGCTGGGACTGGGAGGTGGCAGGGGCTCCCGCTCCGTAGCCTCCAGCCTGTGCTGCAGCCGGACGATCTCCGCAGCCATTCTCACGTTCTCCTTCACAGCTTGCTCGTGCACCTTCTGCAGACTTAAGAGGACATCTGCATCATCTCCCAGAGGCACCACGCCACAGAAAGAAGCAATTTTGCTCTTTGCTTTCGCGTACTCACTCTCCAGGACCCTATAATGATTTTGCAGGGCAGAAAAACTGTGGGTCTCCCACTGCAATTTCTGTATTTTCTCTTGAAGGCTTGAGATTTCCAAGCTCATCTCAGCCTTTTCTGATTCTGCTTTTACAGAAATGTCTTTGTTTAAACTCTCCAAAGCAAGAAGTTTGGAATTGAGGTCTTCTTTCTCTTGCTTATATTCATTGTCAAGTCTCTCCAGCTTTTGCCTCACCAGCTTCCCATTCTCCTCCACTAAGGATATACGCTCTTCCTTGTTCTTTAGCTCTTGCTCATGATCATTTTGGAGTTGGGTTATTTTATCATTCAGCTTTTTCTCTTGCTTCTCAGCAGCATTCCTCAGATCTCGCAGCTCCTTCTGAAGCTGCTCCCTCTCACAAACAAGCTTGTTCACTTCCTCCTTGAAGCTCTTCTCCAGGAGATCTTTCTCCAGGGCAAGGGCAGAAGAAAGGGCCTTTTCGTTTGCCAGACTTGTCTTCAGTTGCTCCCGAGCTTCAGCAACCTCCTGAGCAATTTCATCCTTTTCAAACTCCCACTGGGATTTCTCCTCTCTCCGCTGTTCGGCGAGTTCATGCAACTCTCGCCGGTAACGTCCTTCCAGGTTTTGGATTGTTTCTTCATATTTATTCACAAGGGTTTGTGTGTCGGCAGAAAACTGAGTTTCTGCATGAGATGCTCTTCTGTTATAGTCACTTTCCATTTTTCTCCTAAACATGGTTAACATAAGACATTACTAAACTCTGGGCTAACTCAGGAGATTCAAATGGCTTTTTAGGCTGAAAAAAACACGCTGAAAAATTACTCTTTTTTCCACTGAGTTTTAGATGAAGTGCTATTTGTTGGGTGTTTTTGAGAGACAAAGTTAAAATTTGAGACAATTTTTTGAACCTTCAAGAATAAAAATCTAATTGCCCTGGAAAACTATAACTCATGAAATGTCCTCGAGAAAAGGTTTCATGTACAATATATGCCCTTCTATTCTTGTGAAGAGATTTGTGGGGGCAGATGCTCTTACCCCCATCTCTCCCTGTCACCCCAGGACAATTTCAAGTTTCTTTTGACACTTGATCCTGGCTAAAAAAAGCTTTTACCAGCCATCCCTTGACTTCAGAAAAGAATTTTGAAAACCCCAATGCCTTAAAAAGTACAAAGCAGGGATTTGTAACACACAGGGATCCTGAACAGAGCTCCTATTAATCACGTCTGGTTATGCTTTAACACTATTGCTGCCTCTGGGTGAGCTAAAAAAAAAAAAAAAAATAAAATCAATGGAAATATCTGCTTGAGAAAGGTCATAAGAATAAGCCCCTGGAAAGCAGCCCGGTGTCCCGGAATAGAACGGGTAGCAGCGCTGTACAATTAGCACACTCCAATTAAGCACAGGGAGTCCTTTCTGCACCAGGTTCACCTTGATCACCACGCCAAGCCATCAAGGTCAGTGCACACCATCACTGTCTGTCCCCCCAGAACCCTGCCAGCAGTGACACTCACCTTTCCTCCTCCAGGTCCCGCTCATGCTTCCTCAGCAGCTCTTGCTGGAGCTCTTCCTTCTCCAGGATGTGCACCTCAGCCATCCTTTTCAGCTGCTCGTGAAAGCCACGTTCCAGCTCCCCCTTCTCTTCCTGCAGTGTCTGCACTAAAACTCTCATCTTTTCTTCTACCCAGATACCATTTTGAATCAGTTCTTCCCGTTCTTGGCTGAACTTCTCGTTTATCTGGTCCAGTCTGGCTCTAACGTCTTCTTCGTGCTCCTGCCTCAATAGTTCTTGGAGACTGGCTTTTTCCTCATCAAAACTCATTTTTAATTTGTTTTTCTCATCATTATATTTACAGTCTAGCTTTTCTTGCTGTTCTCTGAGCACTGCTGCCTCTCCTTGCAGTTCCGCAATTTGATTTTTAAGGCCAGATATTTGTTTTTCCATGACATGAATCTCCTCAGTGTACTTCTTCTTCATGTCCTCTTGCTCCTTTTCACAGTGGACTTTTGTCTCATCCAGCTGCTTTTCATAATGACTCACCTATAAAAAGACATACAGATCAGATGGGTTCATTTCCTACAGAGATGTTTTCTCAACATGGCTGTGTTATATATATTTTCACATATTCTACAGGATATTTCAATTTACACATAAGCATCTTATATTGACTTCCCTGGTAAAGAATACTGAAGTGCTCGGCTTAACTTCTTACTGGGATAAAGATGATTATTGTGGAGAAGTCAGGGAAATCCATGTTTTTCCAATAAGTGAATTTGTAAAGAGAGAAGCCACTAACAACTTTTAAGTCTCAACTTGGTTTTGCAAGTTTCAAGTGGAATTTTTTTTTTTTATTTCATTCATTACTTTTTCAAAATCATCTTCAAATTTGGAAGCAGATGAGGCCTTTCCTTTTGAAAAGGTTAAGGTGGTGGTTTTGGGTTGGGTTTTTTTGGGTGGTGGAGCCCCCCTAAAGGGGGTTTGATCAGGGAGTGGAACCATAGGATGAGGGGAATAGTTTTAAACTGAAAGAGGGGAGATTGAGATGAGATCTCAGGAAGAAGTTCTTTCCTGCGAGGGTGGTGAGACCCTGGCCCAGAGTATGAAGAGGCTGGAAGAGTTGTGAAAGTTTTGGGGTTTTTAAGTTGAAAGATCTTACTGTGTCTTCAAGCTCCTGTTTGAGGTGATGCAGATCCCTGTGGTGTTGCTCCTTCATTTGTTCTATTGCCATTTCTGCCTCTATGCTCATATTTAATGGGTTGCAGTCTTCTGAACCGAGTCCTTTAAAAACAGCAATTATATAGATAGTCTTGAAGTTCAGGGAGATACATTCTCAACAGAATTATTTCAATCCATTTAAATTCGTTCAGGCAGCTACTTGCAGCTCTCGGATTCTCATCACACACAGAGACAAGAAACTGCAAACATCAATCTCAGCTTTGAATATAATCCAGCAGCCATATCCCACGTAACGCTAAATAGCAAAATGGAGGTGGGGTTTGAGCCTCCCTTTGAAGGTTTGGGAAAGCTTTTAATGCCTCCAAGACATTATCATAAATACCTAGAGCACAGAAGCTGGTGAGCCAGGGGATGGGCTTTACCTTGGTCGGGCTCAATACAGATATTGCCATGACTTTTCATATCAATGTCAAATTCTTCCGACAGTGAGTTTTTCAGCGAAGGCCTGAGCACTTTGCCCTGGGCACGGTACTCCTCCAGCTCCGAGTGCAGCTCGTCTATCTGGTCCTGCAGCTCCTGAGAGGGGGAGGACACAGAAGCCTGAGTGAAAGCAACCAAGGCCAGCTGAGCACCTCTACATCAACACAGACCCACAACGAGACACTTAGGAGGGAATTCAGGTTGAGAGAGTTGGGGGGGTTCAGCCTGGAGAAGTGAAGGCTCTGCAGAGACCTTAGAGTCCCTTCCAGTCCCTCAAGGGGCTCCAGGAGAGATGGGGAGGGACGACATAGGAGGAGGGGGAAGGATTTGAAACTACAAGAGGGGAGATTGAGATGATATTGGGGAGAAATTCTTTGGTGTGAGGGTGGTGAGAGCCT
>BJBW01005424.1:0-11925 GCA_004320125.1 Scolopax mira
CTCCTCAGGGCTGCTCTCCAGCCATTCTCCGCCCAACCTGTATTTGTACGAGGGATTGCCATGTCCCAGGTGCAGGACCCTGCACTTGGCTTGGTTGAACTTCATGCGATTTGCACGAGCCCACCTCTCCAGACTGTCCAAGTCCCTCTGGATGGCATCCCTTCCCTCCAGCGCATCGACCGCACCACTGAATTCGGTGTCATCAGCAAACTTGCTGAGGGTGCACTCTGTCCCACTGTCCATGTCTCCAACAAAGATGTTGAACAGCACTGGTTCCCAGTACAGACCCCTGAGGAACACCACTCATCACTGGCTGCCAAATGGACAAGGAGCCATTGACCACAACCCTTTGAGTGTGGCCAGCAAGTCAGCTCCTTATCCTCCGAGTGGTCCATCCATCGAATCCATGACTTTCCAATTTTGAGACCAGGATGTCATGCGGGACAGTGTCAAACGCTTTGAACAAGTCCAGGTAGATGACATCTGTTGCTCTGCCCTTGTCCACCAAGTCTGTGTCAGCATCATAAAAGGCCACCAAATTTGTCAGGCACAATTTGCCCCTGGTGAAGCCATGTTGGCTGTGTCCAATCACCTCCTTATTTCCATGTGCCTTAGCAGAGATTCCAGGAGGATCTGCTCCATAATCTTGCCTTTGGTACCTGAAAATTCGATACCTGAATTTATCTGATGGTGTTAAGATGAAAATAATATGGCTTACCTAATGAATGTTCAAGCAGTGTGAGCACAGGATGAAGCCTAGGGTCAGACTTAATCACTAATGACTCTACCTAACAAACAGCAGGAGCACTGAGATAGCGCCACGTTTTCCTCTGTGTTACTTTGCTCTTGTTCATTCTTTTCTTTCTGCACAGGGAGTGAGGCTGCTTTAATTGGCCTTTGATGGAAGGGGACCAAGGGACAGCTACTTGGGCCCGTTCAATCACAGGCCTATGCAGAGTCAAGTAAAAGGATAGTGAGGGCATGCAGATACTCAAGAAAAGAGCCATCCACTTTCCTATTTTAAATCTTTCACAAAAATAAGTTGTTTCACTGAATAAATGCCCTATAGCAGTGCCTTACTCCCTTTTTCTGATGGAAAAGGGTTGAATTGCTATATGAGTTCAGTCTTCCTCATCTGTAGCTATTTTTGGGGCCGTGTGAAAGCTGGGGAGGTCAGTATCTTCAGGTATCTCTCTTTCCTGACTAAAAATGCAAGAATAATGATAATTCAAAGAGCAATGTAATTTGGGGATTTTCGTAGTCAAGCAAACATTTTAACTCTGGATGCACTCTTTCCCAAAGTGTAATTTAATACAGTGCTAGTATGTAATTCGTCAGCACACAACCATTTTTTTAGACTTTATTTAGTTATTTACTGTAGGTTTGCTTTTAGGGCATGAAATTTGGTGGCTGAAGCCCAGTCTGACTTCAGATGATGCAGTCCCTGATTTTTTCAGTTGCTAATTCACAGCCTGTCTTATAATTCTACACTCTCTATTTTAATATTTAGATAATGTTAGTCCCAATTACTTTTTTATTATGGCATTTTAGGTGAAGAAGTATGAAGAAAGATGGCTTTTTTTTTCCTGGCGTGGTCTGCATCTTACGTCTCCGTCAAGTGCTTTTCTAAAGCTGTTTTTCCCAGACTGTGTGTTTTGCACGGGTGGGACAGTGGGTTATTGTTAGCCTGTTAGACACAACTCGGTTTGAATACCCTTCAGTAGTTTGTGAGGCAAGTCAGCTCTATTTGCATTTGTTCCAGTCACAAAGGTTTATAGGTCAGCAAAGGCTGGCTGGAAAAATTCAACATGCCAATGCACTATTCTTCTATGGTTGTCAGGAATTCAAACGTGCTGGTTTTTATATTTCTTCTTGGCCATGAATATATGATAGCACAGTCTGAAGTCGCTTTGTTTCCGTGGCGCTTGGTACCAGCTGGGACTAAGATGGAGGACGTGACTTGATGCCAGCTTCCCCCCCTCCTCTTCTCCTGCCCATACTAATCAGCAGCACATCTAACGTCAGTGCGTCTGGAGGCAGTGAGAGGGCACTGCTCACCAGCCGCTGCTCTTTGGCACCTCCTCGCCTGGATAAAAGATGGCATTTGTCCTTTCCTAGAACACGCTGCATAGGCTCAGGCTCCCTTCGGGTTGGGGCTGGCGGTTTTCTTTTTTAACTCTTTTTATACAGATGCATTTGGGTTACATCCTGAAATGCTTCCTGCTTAGCTTCCTGCAAAGACTACGTGGAGATCTTCGTTTATACACGGACTGACAAAAAATAGGCCTCTTATAGAATTCAAGACTTCAAAAGCCATTCATACGGCTTTACTGGTGACACGTGACGATCTCTAATGAAAACAAGCTTGGGATATCACCGATAACCTGGTCTTTTGACAACTGGCATGCAAAGCTTAAAATGTATATTAAAAAGAGTGTCTTCCCCAAAGAAAGCATTTTTCTTAGCTTTGTTTTCATCTTCCAGCTTTAGAAAAGGTTTGGCCTTTTGCAGTTCTTAAAATGAGATATGGATTTATCCACTGTAATTAGATTCCTTCCAAGCTGCATGTTGAATGCTAGCCGGCGTGTCTGAGGAGTTGTGAGGGATACTCTTGTGGGTCTGTTAGGAGCTGACGTCTCACTGCCAGCCTGGCCTGCTGTAGCACCATTACTCTGAAACCAGTAAGCCCTTCTTGAGTTTGGTTAAAACTCAGTTACAAAAATTGTTGGTCTTTATAGCTGTATCTTGAGTTCTGAAAATTTTCTTACAGAAGCAATAAAATATGCCAGATCTCCTTTTAATACGCTCATTGGAATGCGGACTGTGACCCTTCTTGGTCTGTCTTAAAGAGGCTTCCTGCAGAATATGGGCTGTTTTGAGTAAAAGGACATAGGCAAGGAAGGCTGCATCTGTAAACTCGAGAGGCAGCAGCCAAACCTCATATTGCTGCCTCCATTTGAAGCAGGCAGGGAGACCCGGTCGCTTTTGAATGCAGGACTCGCTGCCAAGTTGGCACCATCTTTCATGTTTATAGATTTAAATTCAGCACATGGCTTTAACTCTTCAGCTGCACTAGCTGCAAACAATTACCCCAAAACAAATGCTTAGGTATAATGGGTTCATTGTCTTACCCATGCCAAGTTGCATCTGACCCTTAGAAATACAGTTGAGAACGTTATTTTAAAATGCCATATTGGGTAAGACACATGCAAATAGCAAAAGCCTGTTTTAAATGGAAATGTTTACAAATATGAAACCTTACTGTGAAAAAGCATCTGATAAAATAAACATTAAAAAAATCATGTAATGTAGGAATGGGAAGATACAGGGTTTAACAGATGAAGCATTGAAAAAGATTCCACAGTAGGAATAATACTAATAAGCACAAAATAAATGTTGTTTATGAACCTCCTTTCTAAGCCTGCGCAACTACTAATCTGCTGCAAACAGCATAAAATTGTCAGTAGCTGGAATTTCATCTGGGAAGATGAACATTTCACAATTTGGGTGATTTTTATTTTTAACTCTTAAAAAATCAGTTCTGTCACAAGATTGCTTTAGTAAATAAATATTTCAGTCACTTTTGACTATTTTAATAGGGAAAATATTTTTCCACACATAGAAATTAATTTTTAAAACACAACCAGGATTGATTTATTAAGAATGTTTTCAGCAATTAGATATAGAGTGCTTCATGTCTTTAATATTTAGCAAAGGAGCAATTATAAGCTAGCTGCAAATGTAGTCATGCTCTGAAATAAAATGTGAATTTTAGTTTCAAAATGAGCAAATAAACATTTAATACAGTGAGGTGGGTGAGTACCATCCACACAGTGAAAGCACTGGCTGAATCCCATCAAGTCCAGGCACTGGTAAGGTTTGAGTCTGGACAAAGGAAAAAGCAAATGCAATTCTGAAGTTTTTATCTACAGCCCTTTATCCTAAGCAAACATTTTTTCTAATTTTCTCATATGCTTCATACTTAGAAGCATTTCAGTTATGACTCTATTGAATACATAGATAATCTTTGTTAATAGCTGTCTTAAATCATATCGTAATTATAACAATGATTTTTTTTTATTGTTACTACACTTTCCTGTTTTTTCCCCAAGAATTTACAAGGCATAAAGCACTTTGCATGTGAAAAAAACGGTGCTTTTACTCACTAGTTATTTCATATAGCAGTATGCAAGTAGTAACCTATCTGTAAAGCATTCAGTGTAATCAAAAGGTAATTTGATAAGTCTGAAAACATGTCTGCAAGTCACATATCCTTTCTGTGGTTTTAAATATTTTCATAATCATGGATGCAGTTGAGCATGTGGGAAGCTCCTTGTAGCTAGCTCTGAAAACAGACGGAGAAAAACAAAACATCTCAACTACATTCCAAACATGTAAATATATTCTGATTTTAGATTAAGAATAATTTCTCTTGTACTATTCTCTCAAATCCTGTTGAGTGTACTGGTACAGTAGACACTTTCAGAATAACTTTCTTTTTGGCAGTTATTTTACTCTCAAAACTCAGTAATTCTTTTGCATCAGATTTACCAAATTAGTATTTTCTTGGCATTATTCTTTTAATACATGTGTACATACATATGTGCTCTTTCATTGTTTCTAGAATTTTAAGGAGGTGAGAAGGACACAGACTGAATAGTTTTATATTCTGTTCACTCACTGTAGAATAGAATTTTTATGAAAATACACACTGCTTTCTGACTTCCTGTGGCAGATACTTTATTTCTACAAACACTAGTGCAGGAAAAGCAGCTCTTAGGTTAGTTCGTGCTTTTATTTATGGGTTTCATCAGCTTCTAAACCACTTGGATTACTCGTAAGTGAAAGCAAAAGTTGGAGGCAGAGTTTGGATGCCGTTGGGTATCCTGGTCGGTAGCGGATTCTTTGAGGGTTGCAGCCCTGACCAGTAGAGGGATTTTTTTGTTTGGTTGGTTTTATGGAATTGGTTGTGAATAGGGCAGGGGAAAGACAGAAATTGCTTATTGACTTTTCTGTGCCACAGAAAAGAAGACTACGAACATATCGCAGTAATTTTGGATGAAGACAAATCCTTTAATTAGGTGTGTGCAGTGCACAGACATTTGCAGAGATCCCATCGTTGGGGTTTCAGTTTTCCAGAGAGAAAAACTAGAAAATCTTAATAAATCAGCCTTGGAGAGCTGCTTTATTTTAAGGTGGGAAATAAAAAGGAGATGGGATTTTCTGATGTGCTTCTTTAGTTTTCTGCTGCTTGATCCCTTTTTTTTTGACAGTGATTTTATCCCTGAGAATCTCTCACCTTGTGGGTTTTTTTCCTCCTCTTAGATCTGCAACGAGCTTGACAGCTGTGTTCAGACTCCAGAAATATGCACACCCTTGCTTTGAAGAGGTAGGATGCTTTGATATTTTACCATTAGAACAAATGGCTATTTTCCTCATTGTGTCATTATGCAATTTATAGACATTAAGAAAAGCCAGTGAACATGACAAGTATTTACATGCCCTGCTACTGCCAGCAGCCTTCTGAGCTTCATTTTCTCCAGGCACGCTAGCCCTGTCTCCGGAGAGGCGCTCATCCCCACCACGGCTTGTCCTTCCTCAGCTGTGGATGCGACCCCTCCCCAGTGTCCCCATAGAGCTGTGACAGCCTGTCATTGTCTACCTCCCAGGATATTACAGTGGCAATTTGCTCACGTGGATGATGACTGATACCCCGATCTCTTTTTTTACTCTTTTTTTTTTTCCCTTTGTGTTTCCTTCCCAACTCAAATCCCAAATGGAACAGTGTGGGTCGTGACCAGGAACAAGAGTCTGCAAAGGCTGGTCATTGCTAGAATTTTTCTGTGGTGGGTGGTAGAGGAGCTAATGACAGATTTTAGCTGTCAATTCTTATGCAGAAGAATTGCCAGGAAATCTCATCTTCTCCATTCACCTTTTGCTATGGCTAAGGCACAGTGGGAAACTTAAAGGAAAAATTCAGTTGACAAACAGAACTTGGATCCCTGCAAAGGAGACATATTCTCCTCCTGTCAAATCTTTGAAAGATTGGAAAAAAACCTTCTTGCTCTGATTAACTTTAGTGTACCCTCTTATATCCCCTGCTTTGGGACATGCTGAAAGTAATCCTCTTCACTCATACTGAGAAAATTATGTTGAATAAGTGAGGAACATGCCTGAAGTTAATGAAGATGCTAGTTTTAATGCTGACTATTTTTCATTATGAAAACATCTAGTTATGCTTTCTGCGCGTGTGGGCCTCAGCACACAAATGCATAGTTTTGTGTAAATGCATAGTTTTACTCCTTGTCTTACCAACACACTTTTCTTTTATCTCAGTATTTTTCCATTGACCTACTAAAATAGGAAATACTCCTGAACAATTGCTCCCATTGAATTCTAATGCACAAGAAAGTGGATACTGATGTTAGTTTTTTGCAATTAAAGTTTTTGAGAACATTATTGATGAAGTTAAAAAGAGAATTATTTTTAGAAAGTGTTAATCTCAATTTTTTGCAACCTAAACACCGAACTTTTGCAGAATTTTTCATAGTACTTTATTGTTTGGTGCATGTCTGTGTGTCCCACTTGCATAATGAAATGCAGCCCCTGAGTAGATACGGTACTCTATTACATAGCTCAGCGCTACTTTAAATATATTTAATTATATTAAAGCAATTATTATCCTTTTTATTTCTGCTACATAAAGTAGAAGTTTAAGGACACATCTTGTGTAGACAGAAGTAAATACAAGGGTTCTTTGAAGAACCAGTGTGGAGACCGGTCTCCTTTTGATTGCTCATATGTGACGCCTCCTCCATTTGTTTGTCCATTTTGATGAAGTTCAAGTCTAAGGCATATAAAATAAATTAAATCTCAAAAAGGACATCTTGAATTACCTTCCCACAATAGAGGTAATGAAAGGGAGCACAGAAGCCTTGAGCCTGTCCTGAGTAAGAAATTCTTCCCTTGCTAATATTATTGCTGTGCAGCATCGCACACCAAATTTCCCCCTGTAATAAGAATACATGTTGTATACTTAGCAAAAAAAAAGTTAAATATAATGAGCTTTAATTAATTTAGTTTAATGGTCCTCCTGTCCTAGTGGACTGTGTAAGGGAGCTCAGATCTTAATGGGGGCAGGATTGTGCGCAAGAGCTGGAAGCCCTGGGGAGTGGATTCCTGGGATGGCTTAGTCAATACTAAGGCCTGGAGGAGAATCCACGGTCGAAAACCAGTGAGGCAGAGAAGAAAAATAGTTGCTTTTCTTGTGCGAAGGTCTATATCAGCCTTGTCCTTCCTGTTGTCACCATGTTAATACCAGCCTCAATACTTCCAACGAGCCTGTGAGAAGGTGCAAGCATGGGCTGAGAACGAGTGGTGTGACACATAACAAGGTGGTGTACAAGTAGGTTGAAAAGTCAGTGAGAGCATTGCAAACCATATAAATTTCATTTCTTTTTCGTATAAAAAGAGGGATTTGCACTTGTTGCATTTAGCAGCCTTGTATTTGCCTGACGTGAAACTCAGTTAGGTATTGTATATAGTACCTCTGGGACTTTGTTTGACATAACCAAAGGATTTTCACTTTACAGGGAATGTTGGCCTGGAATGTGGCCAGTTCTGACCACTTTGTGTAAATTTTGGGTGTCTGTGTAAAGGGAAGATGCAGTGCTTGGTTGGGGCTCCTTCTGGCACACCTCGCCAGGAATGCTTTTCTTCCCTTGGTGGGGGCAGAGTGCTGTTGCTGGAGGGAAAGCTCTAGCTACCCACCTCTTATAATTCGGAGGGGCTATTGAAAGAATAATTGCCATGAAAGAGTAGTACTGCATTTTAATTACTTTAATGATGGTAAGTCTAATTCTGCAGCCATTTTCTTTCTTTCTGTGCATGCATACGTTGCTAGAAAAATTTCAATTGCATGAGAGATATAGGTGCCTTTCAAAGGTTTATTTTTTAATGCTTCACCTAAAAAAAGTGTACTGTTAAACAAAGCAAAAATAAATTAAAAAAAAAAAAACAAACCAAATGTAGTTAGCTCTTTTCTACTAAATATGATTTTTATGTATAAATGATATAAAGCTTCCAGGTATGCATACTGGTGTTATATGTATGCCATAGTTTTATTGTGCTCTACCCTGTCTAGCATTATGGTGATATCAATGGGATAAACTGCTTGTCAGGCATTTTTATCATCAGCCCATCTCTTTCATGACTTTCTTTAACATCCAAAATTTTCTGTTACCACAGAAAAGCAGAAATCTAACAGAAAAATCCACATCTATCACAAATATGTTTCATTACCTAAATAAAGAAGGCACCTAAATAAGGAATTATAGCAGTTGCAGTCTTAGGTCGGGAGCACAATTTTAGGGTCTGATAATTTGGTGGAATAAAAACAAGGAGTGGCACTCACACGAGTGCAAATTATAACTTCAGGCCTATAAAAGTCTCAAAATATCAGACTTTGGAAAGCTGTAGCATTCCATTGCATAAGAAACATTTAAAATATTTTAAGGGAGTTTAACACTGATCTTTTAGCACTCTGATCTTTGCTCGGCAAAACTTTTAGTAACTAAAGTAACTGGTTTTAAAATGCAGGGACTAAAGTAGTGCCTGGTAAAAATGCCAAATGCCCCAATGGATTCTTAAAATGGGGTTCTTTCTGCATATTAGGAAGGTACAGTTTTATGTGAGTTTGTATCAGCATTTATGTCATTATGTCATGACTCACTTTAGGAGACTCAGATCCATAAATTTGGTTATGCCACAAATGTTTGTAGTTAAATATACTGTGGTTTTAATTATACCTGAAAGATTATTTCACAGGTGTAACTCCCAGTGATAGTCAGTGGGAGCTGGTTGCCTGGTGTCTCCCAGTTAAGCACCTGAAATTCCATTGTTTAATGTGCATTCCTGGTGTCAGTTGAGGGAGAAACTCTACGGACTGTTGAGATTCTGTTTTTGCAGGGAAGTTCTTTGCCTGCCTCTGCAGCACAGCGTTTCGATCTGAGGCAGTTCCTGACTGTGGGGAAATGCTGTGTAACTGTACAACATCGGTTGATGGTAGACGCTACCGCACTTCACTCTACCGTGTCAGGTGTCCAAACATTTGTCTGACTAATATTGTTGAAGATCCTATTGTTATCATAGTTTGTTCGTTTCTTGAAAAGATTTTAAAACAGAAAAATGAATTAACTTACTGACTGCTAACTCATTCTCTGAGTGCTTCTGAATAACTGCCGGCTACTGGTTTTGCATATAATAATATATTGGAGTTCAGGGAAAATCGCTGATGACTGTATTGGAAATATTTGTACTAAAAATCTTGGTGGGTGTATAAAGGGAATCTGTATAAAATGAACTCTGATGGTGTGTACTGGAGCCTTCTAAAGGCTCCTTTATAGACACTGCACACAATCAAACATTCTTTGGCACTTCGAAGTTGGTAAATCAACACCCTAAATGAAGAGTTATAAATATACAGTATGCTTTTATTCTTCCAGCACGCCGTAAACCTTCTGTATCTTGGCTATTTCCTGCCTTCCAACTAGTAGTTGGCAGGGAGGACTCAGAGCTGCTCAGCCTCTCCCCAGGGAATGCTTGATGGGTACTTCACTCTCAGGCTGCTCTGCAAGAACCCGGTGTGCATCAGGTCCTGATGCGGGTGGCTATCCTTCAGCATGGCTGAATTCTGCCTAGCAAAGGACAAGTAGAAAATGAGTTTAAAATGGCATGACTCTAGAAGCATCACCCCTGTTTCGGCCTCCAAATAAGTTAGAGAAACCTGAGCCTTGCAGAACTCTATTTGTGGAGTTTAGGGCCATCTCAGCAAGGGCTCTTCTGCTGTAAAATTATGCAAGTAAGACACTGTAGATAAACTGTAACCTCAACAAGACATAACACATGTTAAGGTAGTGGGTATTTGAACAGGACTAGCATAAAAATTTACTTCAGTTCCATAGTTTTGTGTGCATCAGAGCGCAGAGAGAAAGTCTCAATTGACCAAAAAGTGAGATGGGGGGAAAGCTTAATTAGCAGGCCAGTGATGTAGGAGAAAATCAGACTGCTAGAGCAGCCATCATGTACATTATTATCAGGTTAAGGCATTTTATACTGGCAGTCTAGTTCTCCCAGCTGAAGATACTCTTAGGCAAGGCCTCCTGAGCTGTCATGGTCCCCAGGAGATGGGGGAAGCTTCCAGATAGATCTTCTACATAGTGTATTTATAGGCAGAAGGTATTTGCAGGTTCAACATCATAACTTCCTTGTTTGAAACAGTGTTATTTATTTACTGCCTTGTATTTTGGAGAGGAGATGTTTGAGGCATAATGCATTTTATTAGAGACATTCTGTCACTTGGAAACTACTGTCGTATCTTTCAAAAGCTATTTTTGTCCATTTACAAATTGTTAGATTCATCCCTTAAAGCTAAGGAAATAGTCTGATATATGGAGGGAAACACTGTACTGCATTTTCCTTTGTAAATAATAGATGAACATTTATAGATCAGCAGCCCCTCCCAGTACCTAAATAATAAATAAAGAGTTGCATGAGATTTCTTTCAAATGAAAAATTCTTAGTTGCTAATCCCCAGCAAACTCCGTTGTTGCAGTGATGGTTGCAAATCTCAACACTGATATCTCTTGACCTCACACAATCCATGTAAAAAGGCATTATTTGTCCAACTGTTCTGCAAGTGCCATATGTCACGGTCTCATTATTAGGTTCAACTTAAATTTTATAAAGAAAATATTCCATACTTTGGGGGAGCACTCTTTGATTAGCTGCATGTTTTTATAGCTCTGTTCTCCCTCCTCCCTCATTTTTTAAAATATTTATCAATATTTGGATACCTTAGGGTTAAGTAACAACAGATGACACTGAACGATAACATACAGTTCTGAAATCAAAGAGATCTCTGAAGTCAGAGATGCGCCTTTATTTCCATATTGCATTGCTGGACTACTGAGGTAATTTTAAAGACAGAATTTTAATTTGTTTACTTCTGTCTCTCCTTCTTCCTCATTTTGCTCGTGCAAAATGATTGAATCTGTATGATCACACAGCCCTTTGTCACGTCCCTAATTCAGTCTTGTCATCATTAATCAGGCTGTCATCCCTGCTATTTACTAGCACAGGCATGAAAAAATAGGGATGCAAAACAGCTGCAGTAACACAGGCAAATAAATACAATAAATTGAATCTGTGTATAAGCATCAACCCAACTGGACAAGTATCGCTCCATCAGAGCACAGTTGTACCCTTCTGCCCTGTAATGTCTGTTGTCACAAAATATCTTCTGAGAAAACAAGAGGAAAGATGACTAGCTGTCGGCAAAGTTG
This sequence comes from Scolopax mira, assembly GCA_004320125.1. Lineage (NCBI taxonomy): Eukaryota > Metazoa > Chordata > Aves > Charadriiformes > Scolopacidae > Scolopax > Scolopax mira. The sequence goes on from BJBW01005424.1 coordinate 11,343, forward strand.
GATGTGTTACTCAAGAAGTATGCGGGTTTGTAGCACTGGATGACCACGGTCTTGATCTCACAAACATGATTACTGATGACATGTGGGCAAGTTTTCCAGTTTGCCCTACACCTTTAAATACGCATTTAAATCCCTGACATAGGACATCTGGGTCTCCCACCTTCCCATCAGCTCCTACACAAAGGTGGTGAAACCACAGTGAGTCATTGCTATGCTTTTTAGTATCTATATGAACAGCTTTTACACAAGTCCTACTTGGAGAATGAATGGATTGTTATCTTTGACGTGATCCACAGTAGCAATCCATTTTCCCCTCCTCTTTTCGCCCCCACCCCATACTCCCCAAGGACAGGGTTCCAGGCCCACATGCTGCTGGTGGTCCATCCCGGGACCAAGCATGAACTGCCACATCCCCAAACCACTGTTCTTGCTCCCAGCCATTCCCCACATTACATTTCTCCTCATTAATACCTATATTAAGCCTGTAAGTTTTCAAAAGCATAGGGGTAATCGTTTTAAATTGGAAGAGGGGAGATTTAGATTAGATACCAGGAAGAAATTCTTTGGTGTGAGGGTGGTGAGA
>BJBW01005424.1:21857-65912 GCA_004320125.1 Scolopax mira
TGGTGGGAGGTGTCCCTGCCCAGGGCAGGGGGGGGAATGAGATGGTCCTTACGGATCCTTCCAGCCCAAACCGTTCTGTGATTCATTGAGATGTCAAATGGGTATGTCCTTGTCTGAACAAAGAGCTGGCTTTGGTGCGGCGCCCGGGCCCTCCATTTTGCACACCCCCGGACAGGGAGCACCTGCTCGGCTCGGCTCGGCTCGGCTCGGCTCCCGCTGGGAAGCGCTCAGGCAGGAGAAGGAAGAAGCGGGGAGAAACGGCCCCACGGTGGCGGATTAACGCCTGGAACGACCGGACCCGGAACGAGGGGAGCGCTGTGAAAGAGAGGGGTTAACCCCGCCAGCCCCAGGGCCGCCTCACCCCCCGCACGTCACCCGCGCCCGCCCCTGCGCGCGCCCGTGCGTGTTAGCGCGTCCGCGTGCGGTGCGTCTCGGCCTCCGAGCCCCGCGGCGCTGCGGGAGGGTTGCCCCTCGGGCTCCGCCGGGGCTCGTCACCCACGGGCTCGGCCTCCCTCACCGTGGGTGCGGGGGTGCATGCGGGGGTGCGGTGGGGGCCGTCGTTTCCATAGGGTGCACCCGCGGGGCAGTTCGCGGCCAGAAACGCAGCCTTTCCCCCCGAGGCCGGGTAAATAAATAATAACCCGGCTGCGCTCTTCCATCTAGAAGGCGGAGCGCGGGGAGACATGGAAGGACGTAAAGGGGAAGCGCTCTGATAAATCACGGCGAAATATTTTGGTTTGGGAGTGGTTATTGCCTCCCTTCGATTCCGAGTGAGGAGCTGAGATTGGGGAGCGGGTCCCGGCACTCGCCGGAGCTTACACATCTTACTTATATTAATAACTTTGAAAATACTCTTTTAACCTCGCTGCATGAAAACGCATTCATTTACAATGACGCTAAAAAAAAACTACAAACCTTTTTTCTTTTTCTTTTTTTTTTTCTCCCCCCCCCCCCCCCCCCCCCCCCGCCTTCCAAAACGAAAAGCGAACGCTGAGTGGTTGGCAGCAAATTCATTAGCCCGTGGCTATTCAGAGCCTTGCCAGGAGAGCTCACGTGGTTGCCGAACGACACAAAAATAGCAGAATTAATATTCCCGGCGAGTTCCCGGCCCGCAGCCGGGCGGGGAGGGGGGAAACGCGTCCCGCCGGCCCCCGGGCTGGGAAGGAAGGGGTTAACGCGGGCGGCTCGGCCGGGCCTGCCTTCCTGCGTCCTTTTTTTTTTTATTTTCTTCTTCTTAATTAATCATAGGCCGCTTCCCGATTTAAATATGGAGATGGCGAGCCGTTGGCAATTATTAATGAGCCCGCGGGCCGTGCCGTGGCGTTCCGAGCCACGCCGTGTCTGCGGGGCGCCCCCCCCCGCCCCCCGCAAAGCGGCTCCTCGCCGGCCAGAGGCAGAAGCCGAGGCTTTTGTTCGCCGCGCCGCTGTCGCACATGGCGGGTCTGACGGGACCGCGCCGGTTATTTGTACTTGCAGTGGCGAGGGAGGGGAAAAAATATAAAAAATTAAAAAAAAAAAAAGGGGGGGGGGGGCGAAATCCCCCGAGGCTGCGGTACCTGCTGTCGGGCGCCTTCCGCAGCACCCGGGGGGGGCGGGGGGGTGACGGGGATGGAAGGACGTCTCTTAACCCGAAATAAAGATAAAAACACCAAAGCACCCTCCCTAGTGCCGATACACGATCAAAGTGGCGGCGGCGGCTCCGGCGGGGACAACATGGCCGGTGCTCGGTCTCCGCGGCCCGGCCGGTGGCGGGACGGATGCGGGGGGGTCTGGGCTGGGCTACCCCCGCTCCCTTCTCCTCTGCTCCCTCCCCAGCGCCGGGGAGGCTGAGGGGGGGGTGGGGGGGCAGCGGCAGTGTCCCCGTTTCTTTATTCTTAAACCCCCTCCTCTTTTATTTTTTTTTTTCCCTTTTCCCCGGAGTTTTGCTGCCGTTTCTCCGCGCTCCACAGACCGCAGTAGGTAAAAGCCCAGTGGCGGGCACCGCGCCGGGTTGGGTTTCCTCTCCTTCGCTGCGTGATGCGGGTCGGTTGTTTAAGGAGCTTTTCTAACGGAGAAGCAGCCCCGGGTGGGGGGAGGCGGGGAGCGGGAGGGCGCAGGAAGGGGCAGGGACAGCGGGGGATAACAAAGAGTCAGGTGCAGAGCGCGGGGTGCACCCGCACCGGGCAGAGCCGGGCTTTCCTTAAAGAGGCACAAAAAGAAAAAAAAAATATTAAAAATAACCCCACCAAAGGAACCCCCGCTCCTTTAGCGATTCAAAAACAGGGCAACGCTGCGGGAGGGAAAGGCGGGTTTTTGAGGGTGGTGCGGGCTCTGAGAGACACGCGTGCCTCCTGCCAGAGCCCGCATCCCGCACCGCCGGGGGAAGAAGGTGCCCTCCGGTTCCGCGGGACGTGCAGATAAGGCTGCTGCGGGCTCCCCCCGCACGAATAACCCGCTGCCTCGCCAGGTAGCGCGAAGTGACCCAAACCGCAGCAAAGACTCCCGTGCGGGGGGGGGGGGAGGGAGGGGAAGAAAGGAGAGGACAGGAGCAAATTAGAAAAAAAATTAATAATAATTAAAAAAAAAAAATCAGGATATGATTCTCTGAGAAGCCCCACCGAAACCCGGCAGGAGAATAATGTTTACTTTTGAATCGATGGCCCGGTGCCAGGTTGGCGCTGGATTTTAGGGCAGCAGAGGTTGGAGGAAGGGCCAGACCGAGGCGGGGCTACCGCTGTCAAGGAAAAAAATAAAAAAAAAAAAAAAGGAAAAGAAAAAAAAAAGGCTGCAAATTGCTGTTCTCAGCTTTTTTTTTTTTTTTTCCCCCCTCTCCTTTCCCCCCCCCCCCATCCCCCTCCCCCCCCGAAAAAAGAAGGCAGTGCTTTCTCTTAAGGCTATTAAAAATGATGCAGAATTTTAACCATCTCTGTACCGGGTACTCCTCGCTGCGGCTACGGAGCTGTATTTTTGTCCAGGGAAGAAATTGCAACTTTCCTGATAGCTAAAAGATTTGATTTAATTTTTTAAAAAAGCACTTAAATATCTCAGGAAAGAGCGTCTTTGAAGAAGGATTTTTTATATTAATTGAAAATTGAGAAATTGTGTAGGAGCAGAGCTGAAAGGTTGTCAGCCTGCTGTGATTGAGTGGGGTTTTTTCGGTAGAAGGGACACAGGTGCCGTGGTACAGCACGGCTGCCTCTGCCTCAGAAAGCTCGTGTGAGCAACGTAAGATTCACGAAAAGGACAGTGATAGAAGCTGATAATTCCTGTAGCCTTTTGTTGTTTGTTTGTTTGGGGTTTTTTATTATTTTTATTTTTTTTTCCTGTGGAAGTGCATGAGGTGCAGCTGAATGCAGCAATTTCTTGCACTTGGCCATCTGCCTGTGGACGTAGGGGAGTGAAATTATTTAATGAGCAGCATGGAGAGTGGGAGAGGAATTGTGTGGCTGCTACGGCTTCCTGAACTAGAGTAGTATATCCAGTGCACGAAGGAAAAGTATTTCTAAATACTAATAGATGGGAAAAATGCTTTAGGAGTGGTGAAACATAAAGGAGAAAATAGAAGGAGCCTTTAATGTTGTGTTCTTACTTCTCATAAATTAGATTAACCTTTTAAGCACCGTGAACAGCAAATGAAATATTTCAGATATTCATAAATCAGAATATAATGGTCGTCTGGAGTAAGAGCTAAGAAAATTGGAGGTTATTGCCTCATAATTCATCGATGTATTTAAGATCAATTAGCAAGATATCGGAAAAAGATTGAAGTGCTGGAGGCATGCTGTTCCTTTGAAAATGCAGTTTGGGTTTTCTCTCTTAAGATCTGTCAATACCAGGTTGTTCCTTAACAACCACCGGTGGTTATTTTTAAGTGGCAGGGGCTGTATTTTCTTTAAATGAAACATCTGCAATCTACAAATGAATTGTAGAATCTACAAATGAATGTTTAGACAGGCATTTACTTTCTGAAACCAGTGGAGAGGCCCAGTTAAACCTCTTCATTCAATTTTAATTAAAAAAAAAAAAAAAAGATAAAAAGCTGTACTGTACATGTCTTGTAGGCTAGGTAAATTTTCTTATTTTTAAAGCTGAAGTTTGGGGGCTGTATTGTGTCACCTGTTGCCTGCCACAGAAAGAAAAAAAGATTTACTGATCGTGCAAGTTTTTGCACAGAACTTGCGGCTCGTCATTTCATTACCGTTTGGTAGAGAAAATAACTTCCTTCTTTCCTCTGCTTCTCGGTACCGTATAAAATTGTACGTTCCCTCCAGGTAGTGCCAGAGAAGCATAATGAGGTGTTGAGTCACAGTCTGGATGTGGGATTTGTTGGTAGAAAACAGTGCAGGAACCATGGGCCGGATTTCCAAGGGGCTAGTCCCTGTAAATCCCGGGCTGCGGGGTCCCAGCGCTGGTGCCCAGGCTCTGCCCAGACCCTGCCTTCCCTCCTCACTCAACCTCTTCCCTGACAGACAGTTTTCCTTCTCCTGCAAGGTCTTCAGCGTGGCTGGGGATTTCGGTGGTGTGTTTTGTTTTGTGCTGTTAACCCTTGGATTTCTGTTTGCTGTCCTGTCTGCAGAGCACCTTCAGAAATAGGAATGCAAAGAGTCTGCAGTAAGTGTGCTTTTCTGAGGTGGAATGTGTGGATGGGAGGGCTTTGAGTGGTTAATCTTTACAGACCGGTAACATACTAATGTCTAACATGTTCCCCCACTACCCACTTGGATCTAAAACTGTTGGAGCACTCCTGTCTGATAAAAGGTAGATGTATCACCCCATATTCTGCAGTTTAGAGAAAATATTTTTCTCTACTCTCATGTAAACATGAATAAACATGTTTACAAATACTATAGTATTGATATTATTCTACAGGTTATTTATATTGTACTGTATGTGCAAAATACAGCACGTGTACTTTATCTAACCAAGCCTTATGCAGGCTTTAGGATGTCAAAATTGTACATTGGAAACCTATGAGGATGTAGCAGGACTATATGAAACTAATAGTTAAAAGTGTGTTTGTTTATGAGTGTTTTTCTCTAGCATGGGCTCGTGTATCAATAAATACACCCTAGGTGCTGGGATTACAAAATTCTTTTGGATTTGCCATTATTTAATATATTACCTGTAATACACGTTGACGTCCCCTAACACACATCTCAATATAATCTTAATGTTTTTATTTTAAATATCAATTTGCTCTTTTAGCAAACATAATGGCATGAAGCTGTGGATCCAGGTTACATACTTAGTTCTAAATTGAAATAATCACGCAGCTTATATTAATATTAATTTCACAGCCCTAATGATAGCTGAACAATAATATCTTTGTGCAGTTATTTGCAAAAAAATTGAGCTTAAATTGCTGAACACCAAATACTGTATTCTTGCTGTGTTTGTTGTTGAATGCTGGAGCTGTTATTTGAAAATAAGTGGATCATGCTGGAAAAAGTTGTTTTTGTCACTTTGTATTCATATTCAATATTGTCTGGTTAAATGGAATACGAAATGTAGTATAATTACAGTGGCAGTTAAATAATTAACTAAAGGCAGCAGATCATACAATATGCAAAACAGTTTATAGTAACGGTCATTTTCTATATATTTCTATGTACCGCCAAATTATTGATAAAATACATTGTATTAATTATAATAAGAGTTGGGTGATGCTCACTATGCAGTATCATTATTAAGCTGTGCTAAAGATACTGTGATCCTAAGCATTCCATAGCCTGGATGAGGTTATGAGACATAACCTGGAAAAGTTTTACTCAAATACCATTTTTAAAAAAAATCATTTTAAAAAGTAGATTTAAACAACCCTACAGACTCAAGAGACAACCTCTGGAATGTCTTTCTACGCTTGTCTTCTCGTGGCATCTATTGCTATTACAAAATACAAAATAGGCCTTTTTTTTCGCCAGTACCAATGGAAAATGTGTTATATTAAATTATAAAAAGAGATAGAGGGCTTGATTCTGATGTTAGCATAGAGCACGTTTTAATGCTGCTTCCTGTGATTTGAATAGAGAGCCAAATCAGGCCTACCAAATTTGTTTGAGGTGAAAAAGAAAATACAAATGTATGTGTGCAGATATATTTATTTGTTTCTAATCTGCCTACTGAAATCAGCAATGTGGTAACTAGCAGCCATTAAAAATGTTTGGTTTGGGTTTTTTTGTTTGTTTGTTCTTTTTTCAGGGCCTGGCTTAGAAAGTATTATTTCATGGTCAGGGGAAAAAAATGAGGAAGAGGAGGGTGTGGTGCAGCTTGGAGGGTCTGGCCCTGCAAACGGGCACCGGCTGTGGAGACACGGGCCTTCAGCACGACCAGATGAAGACTCCTTTTAGGTAAAAGAAAAATACTTATTTATTGAATTAGGCATCAAGTAAGCATGTGATCCTATTATCTTCTAATGCTGCTTTCTAAGGTCGGTCGCTTGTCCTCAGTTCAGCTTGGTGTTTTCTTGTTTTGCCCCAGACTTCTCAGCTCTTTCATGACAAAACTCACAAAAACTAGTTCGGGCTTTACAGAGTAATAAGGAAAGTGGTTTGATGTTTTGTTTATTCTGGATATCCAACAAGGGGCTTATCCTGTAGATTCTGGAAGGTATTTGTACCCACTTAATGTTTGTTTCCATGCAGTAGCCCCTGAACTGGCACGTACACACACATATGTTTTTATCTGCAGTTCTTTGTATTATGACAGCAGTTACAGGAACACAAAATGTTGGAATGAGACAGTGAAAATATTTTCAGGTAATTAACAATTCATGTGAGATGAGATTTTTGCAGTATTTTCACTAAAACTATACTTTTTTTTAAGAGCTATCCCACTCTTGCTACAAAGGTTAAGACTGCTTATTTACAATCTTAGTTCTGTGTAATTGCTCTTAAAGGTGTTTTTTCCCCTTTGCTGCTGCAGTGTTGCTGCTGCAAATGGCTTTTGAAACCATGTAACTGATACTGTGAGGGAAGATGGAGCTGAAGAAAAATTCTTCAGTGGTGTAACCGCTCCCAGGTGTGGTTACAGAATCTGCTCCCTCATCTCCTGCCTCACAGTTGAGCTCATCATCTCTTAATTATGTATCCTCGTTTTCCTTTGAAGAGCAGCAGCGTGTGGGTTGTGGTGAGGTATTATCACAGTTTGGGTGAATCGTTACCCACAAGACGGACGGCAAAGCGTAGCAAACCAGCGTGTGAGTGGCAACCTGACACACAACTTGCAATCTCCTGTAATTATTAAATGGTTTTTGCAAGTAATGATGCGTGGATGGGGAAAAAGATAATAAAATAAACAAGGAAGCACATTTGTATAGTAAAACAATATCTTTTAATTTAGGTTCTTGCTAATTATTTGCAGGGAGGGGAAGAGCTGGTGGCAAAGAAAACTTGCATGTCTGTAAGTCCTTCTGTGGAGTTTGAGCGCTGCATTGATAGCATCCTACCAGGTGCAGTAGCTAGCTTAAGAGGAGGAATGATTTCACTTTAGTTAAAGTGAACTTGTCTTTTTTTTTTTTTTTTTTTTTCCTGTTGCTTTTGGCCATAGGAAACGTTTAAAAGTAGAAATGACTGTATTGGATCAGGTCCACAGCCTAATTAATGCTTAATCAGCCCTGACAGTTCTTACAAAGGGTTGATTGGTAAGAGAAATGGAGGGCAAAGACAACCAACATTTGATCCTTTTGGAATACCCTGTCCTTGTCAGAAAGAGGGCCAGCAAGATCCCTTGGCCAATGCCTTTATCGTGGTCTTTCCAGCAAACAATCCCTTTTAAGACTATATTCTTGTAGGCTATGAATAGAACCGTGTTCTTTCAGAATCCCCCTGATGGCCCATAATGGTGGACTGTGGTGCTGATTTTCACATGCTCGGCCTGCACTTTGTATAATAATGTATTCCCATAGTTTGAATTTACTGCTTATTTCATTTAACTGGATATCTCCCATTCATGACCTGAAGTAGGGCAAGAAAGTCAGACTACAGTTCCTGACTCTCAAAGTATGTGTCCCTGTTGCTGATATGCTCCTTAAGATAGAGACTTTAATCACTTTGTATGTGGCAGTCTCTTTGTAAGTCAAATTATTTTGGTCACCTGCCCTTCCATTCCCGTTATTTCTGTGGTTTGAATGGGGTAAAGTAAAAAGAACTATAGATAGCATTGTCCATCAAGGTATTTCCCTGGGAGCACATATCAGAAGGGACATGTTTTCAATGGAGTATTCTGGGCTTTGTTGCATGCATTGTAAAACTGGGCTGATTTGGCAGCTTGTTCTAATGGCACCCAGGACTTCTCCCTTCGCTGACAATGTCGCAATACGGTTTCCTTAGCAATTATGAAAAAAATATTTATCATGTTTCACATTCACTTAACTTGGTTCAGTAACCCAAATACACTCTCCTCACTTGTCAGTTTTACCACTCTCTTTGACAGCTGATCTCTCCAGACCACTAACTGAAGTTCAAAGCTGATACTAGCATGGCCTCTGCATGTGACAACTATTAATCTTTTTGCTTCTTAAAATGCCTTTTACATTTTTACTTTTGGCTGTTTTAGCTCATTTTTAATCATGACTCCAACTTTCAGTCGTGATTACTCTGTTTTCTTTAAGGTCTTTATGCGTCATATTATCAAAGCCCTTTTGAGAGGCCAAATAAATAATAATTTCTCCTGTGGATGCGTGCCAAGTTAAAAAAGACGTATTTTTCATTATGTTAGCAGTGTTGTTTTTCTCTCCATTATGTAATCTCTGCTTAGGCATTAAAGTTATAATCTTTTAAAGTAGCCTTCCAGACAGTTTACTAAATGCTAGAATTCATTGGCATGTGACCTGGATCATCATTTGTGACTATTTTTAAGGAGTGCTACCCTTTAATTCCTGATAGAATGTATATTTTTGTTGTAAACCCTGTCTCCAGCCTTGAACTGCTTCAGAACTCATGTATCTAGTCCTCAGAATGGCTTGCCTTTTAATTTATCCAGTTATTTCAGCACTTTCCGTTTTGGTACCTGCTCCTCTTTCACCTTTTACTTGCAAAATAATTGATTAATGGGATTTGCTGTCTGGAGGGACTGGAGGAGACAACTTGATCCCTTGAATATCATGGATTTTTTCCACCTGTATTTGTCTGATGACTTCTTTTTAAGCTAAAAGGTACCTTTGGGTCTGTCTGGATTTCTGAGCATTGGGAGATAGAGAGGTGTATGCAGCAATATGAGGGTCAATAGGGTCAATACTGCTCCACCTTCCAAAAAAAACAAACTATGCAAGAATTTTGTGACACAGAGTCATGTTTCCTCTGTTCTCCAGTTTAAGAAAAGGGACATCTTATTTCATAACTTTCTGGAGCGTGTTTACTTTTCATCTTGGAGGGAGAGTGCTGTTGGCTGGTGTGAATGTGAAAGAGAAGTGGAAAATAAAAGGCTAAGAGATATAATCTTGAGTTTCCACTGGAAGAAGTAGTGGGTAGCCTTTTTTTTTTCTTTTTTTTTTTTTTTTAAATATATATACCTCAGATCAGGAACCCAGTTAACAATAAATACTAATACGGTCATACAGGGTGAGCCAGGGTGCATTTACTCTTTTGCATGACTAAATATCTAAAGGTCATAATTGGCGATTATCTTTTCTGCAGTGTTTTTCCTCCTCTTTATTCATTCCCTTTGCTTCCCAGGACTGTTTCAGACTTGCCAGGTAACTGTTGTGTGGTCTTCCTGCTCCTAATGTGCATCAATCAATTGTCGTTATGTCTTTGGTTCAGTCCTTATGCTCCTAATCTCCATTTTTTGATATTACTTTCTAAGTATGTTCTTTGTTCTAGCTGTTTCAGTTCAGTGCTTTTGTTTTTCGGGAAAGGTACCTCTTTGCCTCAACGTATTACAAAGCTTTTCTCAGTACTCGGGTTGCCCTTGTCCACCTACTTCTTCTGTGTCCAGAGATTTTGTTACCTTTTTTTCTTTTTTTTTTCCCCTGGTGGATATGCTATGCCTGCATAATCTGTCATGCATAGAAGCCGAGTGCTCCCATTGAAGTCAAGGGGAAGATCTGATAAACATAAACGTGACAATATGATACTGCATTTCTAGGTCGCTTATTTTAAATACTTCTATGCATTTTTGTTTTTCACAAGGTGCTTGTTTTGCTCTGGACAAGGGCTTTTCTAAACCTGTTGTCTGTCGAGGTGTTTTGACTCCACTCTTCTTTCTTTGACTCCCAGTATACAATAAAAAGCCCAATATTCTATTCGATTTTGGGGAGGGGCAATCTCCAAAAACCGTATTAATAGATTCGATTGTACCGGGCACAGGAGTGGCCCGTGAGGAAACGCAGAGGAGTTACACCAAGTGCCAGTCTTTTTCCTGCCTGCAGAGGGAACACCACCCGTCATGGGGCAAACACGTGGTTTGGGGGTTTCTTCTTTAGGCTTGGCCACGTTGGAATCTGTTATGAGCCATCTGGGCTACACCTGTGCTCCCCGCTGGGAGGGCTTTACCCATTTGGTCTTCCCGGTGGCACCGAGTTTCCCTCCCTTCCTACTGTGGCAAGGAAAAATCAGAAACCACAGGAGCAAGAAACAGCAGTGGTGGGTGAAGAAGGAAGTGATTATTTTTGCAAACATAGACAACATAATTAAGACAAACACAATGTTATTTTTATTGGATTCTTGATTTCATTTATCTGTTCAGATCCTTCTAAAAACATTTGAAATGCCTGGGTTCCTGCTGTGAAGAAGCCTACAAACGGGGAAAGTGACTTCTCAAATGTTCTGAAGAGGAGGAAGGAGACTATTTTTTCCTCTGTTGTCCTGCCTGGTGCCCTGGCAGACGAGCCGGGATGGGGCAGAGCGTGGATTCACACCCAGTGTGAATAGAGGCTGGGCCTAGCGACACCCCTGCTTGCCACACAGAAATTAGTGTTGGTAGAAACTCCAAAGTCTGGCTGTGGATTCAAAAATAGCCATTTTGCACCAAGTATCTGAGAATTGAAGGACACCCTCTCACCTCTTTCCCGCATAGTCAGCTCCTGCACCAGGCTGTCCTAGGACCATGTGTTTTGGTGTCTGGCATTCCTGGTCCTCCTTTCAAAGTTGCTGGCATGATGGGTGATCTAGTACTGATTTCAACTGCGTTTAGCCCCTGTGGGCTTTATCTGTGGTGCTGAGCTCCCTGTGCCAAAGCTTTTGATCAGCTTGAACCCTCTGCCCGGCCTTATTCCTGTTATTTTCTTCTGGAACCTCTAGCAGTGTTCGGCGTCATCAGAAGCGCTTCTGCCTGAGGGTAGAGCAGGGGAGATACCTCACTCTAGGCCACTCTGTCCACACGCTCTTTTTCTCCCACCCTGGCCGAGTACCTGAAGGTAACATCCTCATCCCAGGGAGCAATGCCACCGCAAACGAGGAGACCAGGGCACAAAGCAAAGCTGGGATAATCCAACAAGCCGATGGATGAGAAGTGGGAATGGAAAGGAGAGAATCCAGCGTGCTAACTGGCCACACTGCCTCTGTAAGTTACCCATGCAGCGTTGGTTTAGCCATTTCAAGAGATGCTTCTGTTAATATAGGCCATATTAATAATGATGTCCTCAGATACTCTTAAAAAGTTGATAATGGAAATCTTAACAGCCAGAAGAATTGCTTGTTTAGCTTGGTTGAGCCTAGCTACCAGCAGATGTGAATTCTCATAGGCAGCATCTTCTCATTGTATTTTCCTTGGTTTCTTCTTTGCAAGGGAACCATCCTGGAGTTAGCAATTGTCTACAGCAACAGGCAATTTTTCTGCCTATCTGCATAATTCAGGATATTTTAAGATTCACATTCATAATAGTTACAAAGGATTACACTTTTAAATAACCATTTTAAGACCCAAACAATTTCCTGAATCAACTCAGAACTTCTCAAAAGGAGGCGTAGAAGAAAAAAATATCGTAGCGAGGTGATAGTTTTCACTTTAAATATTTAGATAACTTTAAAAGTAACTTAAAAGGAGCCGGCTAGCTGTGCAGAGACTAACCTGGTTTTGGAAGGAAGACCACAGTGAAGTTTGTATAGCCCTTTTCTCTGGAAATAACGGGCCATCCAGCCTTGGCAGCTTAAGGTGTCTCTATTTTGAAGGGAGGGGGGCAGAGGGGGACGTCAAATGATTTAGTGACTGAAGAGAGTTGCCACTTGCGTGAGCTCCATCCCTAGGGATATGACCTTTTTAATCCTCTTTAGTTAATGTATTGGTGATCTTTACTTAGGCAGAGTAAACAGCGCTGCTGGGAACAAAGGGGAGGTCGTGCTTCCTGCATTACACTCTGACCCCGGGGTCGCGGCCTTTGTTTGCTTCTCAATGGGAATTGCTCTCCGAGGGCCACCGCAAAATGGAGAACTAATTTAGGCACGTGCTGGCGGAGAATGGCAGAGTATCGGGTTTGCTCACCCAGCGCTCCCGCCGCAAGGGGAAAGTCAAGCGGTTTCAAAGGGGACATATTAGCTCCTGACTTGCCAGGGGCTGGGGGGCTTAATCCCTCCTTGAACTGAATATATTGTCTGGGTCTTCCCCCCGCCCGGTGCCAACGCCAAGTCAGTTTTCAGCCTTTAACCTCGCTTTTTTGTTCCCCCTTGTTGGTCTCTTCCAAGTGAAGGTGCATTAGCCTAGTGAAAATTAGGAGAATTTCTCTCTTACAAGGAAAGAGAGAGATCTCTTGGCAACTGCAGCGCTAAGGTTGGGCCTCTGAGATCTCCAAATAAGCATTGGTCCTCAGCCTGTCAGGGACCCTGGTGCTGTGTCCCAGCACCTCTTCCATAGGTGTTCTTTGTGCGGCACCAAGTAAGTACAAAGGGCCCGCAGAGCCCTGAGGAGCCGAGCATGGCAAGGGAGCCGGGGCAGCCTCACATTTATCACTAATTGTATGCGAAAATGCTGATGGTTTTGGCTTCAAAAGTCACTGGTGGCAAAATGTGATGCATCTCATTTACGAGCGGGGAAGATAGATAAATGTGGTAGCTGAGACAATTTATCTGGAAGACTTGCGTATAGAAAACCATCACCTTTCGCCGAGAGATGTTTATTATCTCTCATCTCTGTGCTGTTCTTTGCTCAGTAGTAAAATCTGTCAAATACAATGATTGATCATAAAAAACCTAAACTGTAAACACGTATCTGCAGTCAAAATGCTGCTTTGCCACATTTCTTCCTTCTATCAAAAAAACCCTTAAAAAGTCCTTAATTGCAGATGACAGACAAGTTGTGTAAAGCACAGCGGGGCTAAAACTGAGCACAAGGGATGCATGTGTATGGGGAATTTATAACGGTGCCATCACAAAGTATGACATTTGTGTCTGTCAACATGAACGGGATCAAGGTAAAGATGTGTTTGACGGTAAATTTCAGTTCTTGGGTATTTCTGGGCTTACTGGTTGGTTGGTTTGGTTGGTTTTTATTTGCTTCACATTTAATAGCTCTATAAATCCCCAGAAGACTCTACTGCGTCGGTATCGTGGCGTGCAGGGTGCGCTCACCTGATGCTGCACAGTCCCGGGGGGGCTGGGTGGGGGGGTGTTGCTCTGGGCTTTGCAGCCCCCCAACGATAGGCAGGCAGCCGCCCAGCAGAGAGGTGCTTCCTGCCCGTGTCGTCTGCGCGGCGCTGGGCACCTCTCCTGCTCCCACCACCCTGCTGGTGCGGGGGGCTGGCGTGGAGGCCGGAGGGGCTCAGCCCTGCGGCGGGGCCAGGAGGGGTGCGTGGGCAGGAGACCCCCCCCCCCGCCTCTGCCTTGCCCCGAACATCCTTCTCCCCGGGGCAGGGCTGGACAGGGAGCCTGGGGGCAGCGCTGCTGTCTTCTCCACGCACAGCTTCCTTCTGCACCAGGCTCCCCTCCTCCAAAGAGGGGGGGGACTTTACCAGTTACAGACTTCCAAGCCTTTTTTTTTTTTTTTTTTTTTCTTCCTTCGGGTTACGTGCTGCAAAACAGATTTGCCTGATCTAGAATACTGTAGCTTGCGTAAGACAGCAAAATTTTCTCTCTCCCTTTCCTCATTTTAATTTGTTTGGTTGCATTCCAGGCTTTTAAAGTAAAATGTTACGTCTTTCCCTTATTTTTCTTGAAGCTGTATTATTTAAACAAACAATTCCAGTCACCTGCTCTTAGATTCAAAAGCGCGTTCTGTAATACAGCGAAATAAGCTATTTGAACAAAAGAAGTGGCCAAGCAACTCAAACATCATTCCCTTTTAATGAAAACTTTTATTCGGAGCTGAGCCAAACGTGAACAGCAGAGAGTCAGGACGTGAGCAGCAAGAGATGCTGAAACCAGCCCCTCTCTGGCCTTTATTCGTTACTCAAAATTACACTGGCTTTAGATTTTAGGGGAAGCCAGAGAGGAAACGGTCTTTACTGTACTCATCTGATAAAAATAATATTGTCAGGTTAGCATATGTGTACTCCTCACTTGTGTCAATTAGTTATAATAAGTACGTCTGCTAACAAAAATACAAAGTCTATCCTCTTTTACTGTGATACTGTGTTTCTGTTCTCTGCCGGGTTTTAAAGACTAGAGAGAGTGTCAAGGCAATGTCAGTTGTGGTTATTTCTGGTATTTTTTTTTTTCTCCTTAAAGCTTTGATACAGTTGTGCTTTGTTTGGAGGTGATGAACTGTAAGAGAATTTTAGAAAGTTAGTTTAAAATGCTGCTTAGAGAAAAAAAAAGAAAAAATAAAAGTGAAGAAAATACTCATCCAAAATTAAAATTTTTAAATGTTTTGTTTCTTTTTCCTCAAAGAGATATCAAAGCCTTACAATAAATATAGTTAAATGTCTGCTTTAAATGAAAACTAATTTTTCCCAGTGCATGTCAACTATCCCAATGTGCAATATCATAATCTAAGATGTGGTCGTAGAATTGCCTCTTCTAAGAGCTTCTTATTTTGTGGGACCTTTTGGAGATTTTTTGCTTTGGACATTCCTGACTCAAAACTCTAAGAACTCTTTTTTCTTTTTATGTTTCACTGTTTAAAGAAGAGCTTTACCCCTGGTAAAGTTTGGATTAATAGAATTGGCAGAGAATAGTCAATTTTACTGTGTAAACTTGATTCCTCGGCGTTGCTGTTTCTGGCAGTGATTTCTCTAGCTAGTGTACCTTAAGCCTTTTCTCATTTCCTAGACAAAGATGTTACTGAAATTAGAAATATGAACTCCTGTATTATTATTCTAAATTTGCTTTATCGAAATCGTTTCCAAATGTGACCCTGCAGCGAATACTAAGTAAGAACCATTGCTATTTAACAGCCTCCTCTGTGAAGCAACTGGTGTACACCTGGCTATTCCCCTGGTAGTATTAACTATTTCTATTACTCTGTTGATTTCCTTGATCCTTTGGACAATGATGTGCAATATATCAGCTTATCTAAGGAGAGAAAAAATGAAAAATTAAAAAATACTCTTAGAGAATATGGGTTTAGTCAGGCTTCAGCTGCACTATGTAAATTACCAAGTTTATTCTTTACTTTTTGAAGATAAATGTTTTTCTAAACACCGGACTGCTGGATCTATATTTAGGCCCGGTGTAGCTCAGCAGAATTCATTTCAAGTAAAAGCCTCTTTGACCGATTTGTCTTCTGGGAGAATCTCTTCTTCTGCCTCTTCCCATTGAATATTAGAATGACAATAAATACGTGAAAGTTTCAAAATGCTCCATGGATACAGACAGCTGTACATTATATATTTATGTGTCTGTGGTTTTTAAATTAATATCAGAGTGAGCAGAAAATACAAGACAGACCACGGTTGCACCTGTAAAAATAAAAACTGTGAAACTCTGTTAGTCTGCATTGCTGTATTTTTCTGCGATACGAGGATACCATCCCTGTGTTTTCCACTGGCATTATCCACTTTGGAAAGAAAAATGCGTGACAGCCTCAAAATGGCATTCTCTGTTGGGGAAAGGCAAAGACCCAAGCTGGAATAACATAGTAGTTCCAGCACAAACCAGCCTTTTCCAATAGATTCCGAATGCAATTCTTATACTGATTAAGGTTTTGTCTAGAAAAAAGCTGAACAATAATATAGTAAAACTGATCCTGCTGTAACAATCCTCCCCGGTATGTATGGGATGGCCATTTGCTGTAGGAGCACGCATGTCAGTACAGCATTCAAGCAAAATTTTGCTTTCCTCTCTGTGCTGAGGGACTCAGCACACTGCCAGCTGAGCGCTGGAACGACATTTCGGAGTACATGGGCAGAGCTTCATTAGATGAAATCCCTGATCTTTATGTCAGTCTCCCTAATTGCTTGGGGTCTAAGGACAGGAACGTTGCGGTCGTCACAGGGTTCTGCGTGTTCTCTGAAAGTAGCGATGGGTTGTTCCGATACCGCTGACGGAGGAAAATCACTGCTGATGTAGCTCTGTTATGATCGACTTTTTTTGCATAATCCTTACTCTGTAGTTTAGATACATTAACATTTTTTAAAGGACGTGGTTTTTATAGATAGAAAAAGTCAGTCATGAACCAAGTCTTCTATGACTTTCCTTTTGTAATTCAAATGCAACCCTTTGTTAGTCATCTTTAGGCTGCGTTCCTAAAATATTGTGATTTCTATTTGAGCCATATTATGTAAACTGAGTACTAATTTACAGGCTTACTCTAATAATATTTACTGGGCTGTAGTAACATGAGTCTGTAAATGCATGCATGCACGTACACACCTGTCTAGGGTATAGGTCTACCTATACATAGGTTTACCTTGCACACAGCAAGCGTGAATATGTGTGGGCTCACACACATATTAATGTGATTTTGTTAAAATGGCTGTTGGGAGAAGGGGGAATTGTTTAATTTTCTTACAAATAAACAATGGAAGTAATATGGTCTTTAGATGACAACTTTGATTTTGGTATTTGGCTTCAAAAGTTTTTGAAAAGCAGATGTATTTCTAATTGAGTCAGGGAGGATTCTCTATTTCGAACCAAGTCTCGCTGTCCTGTTGCCAAGAGGCAAGAAGTCTCCCTGGCTCTTTTTCCCCACACAATTTTCTTATTAAGTTACTTGTTTGTACAAGAAAAAATCCTGCGCAATTTTCTTTAAATTTTTGGTGGATCAAGAAAAAAATATTGTGTTACATCTCTGTTGATAACATTTTCTGGGAATATAAATTTAACAGTTGACCTAACATTTCAGTGCTTTTATCATCCATCTAAAATCTCTGGTAAAATGCACTTATGCCCTAGGAAAAAATGGTTAAATTTGAAACTTGAAATTTCCGTGGCTTAGTCACTGATACCCACTGGGAATTTTCAGTATTCTGAAAAGGAAGTGCTTTTTTAAACAACTGAAAAACATAGTTCACTGAATAAGTCTGGAAGCAGCTTTTCACAATTCTCTTCTCTCCCTCCTCCTCCCCCCACCCCTTTTTCTTTTTGGTGATTCCAGTGTTGTCATTCATTCTGTATTTTATTAGTGTGTATGTTTTATTGTAAAACTGCCATCGAATGATTTCCTTATAAGAGCGTTTGTATTGGTTTTGTCAGGTTGTAATATACTTCACTACAACCTTTATTAAATTATGGCATACATTGAATTTGCATAGAAGCTGGTTTATAAAGCTTTTATAAAGCAAAATGGGGAATTATTCAAAAAATATTTTTTTTTTGCATTAAACTTTTTGTTTATTGCAAAATATTTATTAAATAGTTTGCTGGCACCAGCGGGATGACCTTATCTTTCTGAAAACTGCTTTGCACGCCATGTAACCTGAAGGTAATGAAACACAAAGGTCTCTCCTTTCTCTGTGAACAGAAGTTGTTCTTTCAGAGCGTGATGCTCTGAGGTGAGGCCTTGCTGCTGCTGCTGCTGCTGCTGCTGCGTCTGGAGCCCCAGAGCCGTCCCTCCAGCATGCAGCTGCGGGGGGTGAGCTGGGGGGTGAGCTGGGGGGGTGAGCTGGGGGGGTGAGCTGGCCGTTCTGCTGATGCCCACTTCCCAACGCCCACCTTCCTCACAGGCTGCTGTGGGAGCGGAGCAGTTGTCCCTTCAGGTTTGGTAACCTCCCTTTGGTGTATTCCCTCCCTCTTTTTTTTTTTTATTATTTTTATTTTTTGTCAAATGTGACACGCCATGCTTAAATGTATCTCTCTGTGGGAATACATCTCTCTGGACAAAGGAAAGACAGAATCGTGTGACATTTTGTTTACTAAACCCGACAAGTAGCAGAATAGTGTTAAAGAAGAAGAATATGTAAATTTAGGCATCCCTCAAAAACACAAGAAATTTAATGATGCAAGTGTGACAGGTTTAGTAAGTATAACATGACAGACAGGAAGAAAAAACCCAAATGATTCTCAGGAAGACACTTCATGGAACACAAGTTCTATGAAGTATTGAATTGAAGAAAGTGTTCTTTTCCCACAACTATAATTTATCCCTGCAACTTCTATAAAGACTGCAGAAGCTTGTATTATCTGTCCTGGTAAATATGTGAATACTCTTGCAGTAGGTTCATTATTCTCTCAACGTTGTATTTTATGACAGCAATATTAATGTGTCAATATTGGTCACATTAGGAATTTTTTTTTTTTTTCAAGAAAAGGGATTTAAATTTACCAGTGCCAATATACTCTGTTACAGTGTGAGATTCCAGTGATACTTTAGATAAGCCAAGCTTGATAAATCAATCAAAAATGCTCATTATGTACCATATATTTTAGTTTTAAAGGGCTAAAGGGAAATATTAACTTGAACCGTAAAACTGACGTTGGCTATGTAAAATAGATATGATGCTAATGTTCAGCTCATAAACTGGTCCTGTCCCTATGAATTCTGTATCTGCAACCATTTTAGATTAAGTATCTCTGTGTGCACTAAACAATTCCAACTATGCTCTGAATATGTTGCCATAATGGAAATCCCTTTTTATTTTCTGACAATTTATGTGACTTTTTTATCCTTACTAACATTTCACTACAAGGTAACACTACGGAATTTCTGTTGCCTGAATTACAGTTCACTTTGCACAGGACTGTAGCACTCTGGTGTAATTAACAAATAGAAACTCTAAGTGTCACAGAGCTTGGTCACTGGACAACTCTTGACTAGTTTAAAAGCCTTTAAGTAATTTACAAGATAAGGGTATTTTAATACGGGTATATAATAATAAGGGTATTTTTTTAATCCCTAAGAAATTTTCAGTTTTCATTACAGATTTCATCAAGTACATTTACTTACTTTTTGCAGCTTATCATTCTTTAAAATTTTACTTTTTTTCTTTTTAGAATGATGTGTTGTTTACCTTTTTCTCCTTTTTTTTTCCCCCCTTCAAATTTTCCCACTTTTTTTCCCCCCCCCCTCCTCCAGTAGCTCTTTCCCCTTGGAAGCAAACCTGACCCTTCCAATGAACGCAGGGCTGTGATTTAAACCCCCGGTAGCCGGATTTAACCCTGCCCGGCCCGTGGTGCCCGGAGCAGAGCGCTCCCAGGCCGAGCTACCGAAACGCCGGTCGCTGCTGAAGGTGCAAAATACCGGATGCCGAAAGGAAAGAAACCTCTTCGGCTGCTTTAACGTGTAAACTCTGGCTGGGAAATCCCGGGGGGTGCCCGGGACCGGAGTGGGGGGGGGGGGCAGAAAGCGGTGCTGATGGGAGAAAGCTGGAGCTTTTCCTGCGGGACGGGCTGAACGCAGCCCTGACCGGCCCTGACCCCTGGGAGAGGTGCTGGCTGGGGGGGAGGAGGAGGAGGAGGAGGAGGAGGAGGAGGAGGAGGAGGGGAAGGAAGCAGAAGGGGGGGAGAGACCGGCGGGGCACCCCCTCACCTGCCGCCGGGAGCGGGGCAGCGGGGCGGGGGCGAGCGGGGCAAGAGGAAGAGCCCGGGTGCGGGGCTGCAGGGTCGCTCCCAGCACGAAGCGTGAATTAGGGTCTGTCGGGAGCCGGACTCCCGGCCGGTCCCCCCCGCGCTGGTGCGGTGCGTGCGGTTGCCCCCGGCCGTGGCGTTGCCAGGGCTCGGAGCTCCTCGAGGGGCCGGGACCAGCCCCCGCCTCGGCTCCCCCCCACCCGGGCACCCGGCTGCGGGTCCCTGAGCCTCCGGGAGCTGCGGGGGGGGTTGGGGATCGATGCGCCGAGGGCAGCGAACACGGTGCCGGGATGGATCTCCCCCGGGAAGCCCAGGATACAAGCAAGGTATTGATGCCATCAGTCTCGGGCACGCTGCTCCGGACAGGGGAAAAAAAGGCTGGGGGCGGGGAATAAAAGTTGCAAGATAAACAAAATAGTGTCCCTAACACCCTTAAAAACCTCCAAATGCGATGCACTGCTTAATGCCTCCTTTCTTTAAAAAAAGCTAAAGAACAAAACACAAACCACTTGTCCTACTGCCAGAGCTTCATTTGTGGTGGTACCAGCTCGATGCCAGGTTTGCTCTCCACCATCGCTGGTCAAACACAGCGCACTGCAAGGAGGCTTCTGCAGAAACGCTCCGTGATGTTTTGAAGGGGAGAACGTGGAAACGCATCCTCCCTCAGCTCATCTTTACAGTTAAAATTGCCTCCTTCAAAATTGTCTGTAGCTGGTATTTTAATACTTCCCCCCCATCGTCTCGTGTGCCACCGCTGTGCTGAACTAGTGCCACGCGTGAGCAGCACAACTTCCCCCGGTGACCTGCACACCAGCCATCGTCCCACGGGCACCCCCCTCCCGTGGGGGAACCGGGGACAGGGTTGGTTTGCTTTTAGTTATATACAGATGTACATATTTTATTATTGCTATTGTTATTTTTAATCGCTGAAGAGTGTCTTTACAAAGAAGAGCTCTCTACGTGTTAAAGCAATTCTTGGTGATTTTTTTTACAACATGTACTGGAATTATTTTAATTATATGATAAAAAAATACAAAAATCTGAATTTATACTTTTCTGGATAGCTTAATCCTAAAAAAGAAATATGTTTGAATGGATTATTTTTTAAAATATCATGTACCTGATCATTTTTTATTAAATATTTCTGCAGATTGTTAGATTAGAAACCATGCCAGATTGAAAATGAGCTATCTTATTTAGAGAGAAAAAAAATCACAAATCTGTGTAGAGCTGACCTTGGTGTCTGTACCACACAAAGCTGAGATGAAAGAACAGGAGATGATACCACTCTGGGTTAAAATATAAGCAAATGAATCAGTGTGTAGCAGGAGTATCATTAATGAGTTTCCAATAGACAGAACTTGCGATGAGGGGAAAGAGAGAGTTTATATAATTATGTAACAGTATAAACTGCGGCGTGAAAATACTGGCTTGCTACTATTTGCATAATTTGAATTTACTCATGCATGATGAAACTTAAAATAATTCCTCCACTTCCCTTTTTGGAATTCCATTTCTATTAAGTGAAACTTACAAGTTGAACGTTATGTAATTGTTTGCCTCTTTCCTGAATCCTTATTTTTTTAGTACTGCAGTAACCTCAACTTAGATGACTTTTAATTTTACTTTACAACTATGGTGACAGATATAAGGCATTTATATATCTTCTTGAAGAAGGAGAACTTTCAGTGAATGAATCTGAGCCATAATTGTCTAAAGGTGATGCACCTTTAACCCTCCAAATGCACCAGAATTATCCCAGCTATGAGACAGGCAAAAGCAGAGATGAAACTCAGCTGTTTGCTTATTCATACAAAAAGTAAGAAAGGAAGGGATAGATATGGAGAGTAAAGAGCAAGGAGATATCTTTTTTTATATGGAAAATACAAACATAAATAAGGAGGTAAAAATAGCGTCTGAGAAAAAAGGGGAAAGTCATTCAGAAAACTGATAAAATGCAAGTAGAACAATATCAACTCAGCTATTCATAAACTTGAGTCTGATCCTTCCCTAAAAAACAGGTCTGGCTTTTATATTCATTGCCATTGAACTACGTTGAATGCACTATCACATAAATCTCTTTTTGTTTCCGTGTAGGGTTAACATTCTCGTCTCTGCATGTTCTGTTAAAATAAATACTATTATAAATGTCATGCCATTATTTTCAAACAAAGATGATAAGAGTTTTAGCTGGACATTATGGCTGCCTGCTGCTAAATCTGTTACCCAGAAATATTGCTCGCTTTTACTTTTTACTTTTTACCCACCCAAGATTCATACACGCACACGCTCTGCATCCCCGGGCTGTGTGCAATAGATATCAAAGTTATTAGAAGACGTCAGAATTACTAGGTGTCGTTTTACCAAAATAAAAATTTGTGGGAAAGTTACCGTTTAAATATCTTGTCGGCTATGTCCTGATAATCTCTAGTATGCTTTTACTATAATTCCCTAAAAATAAATATTAAAAACATTTTGTGGTTTCACAGCATTAAAAAGAAAAAAAAAAGTTGGTAAGGGTAAACCATAAAACATATATTTGGCTTACAAAAGAAATGTTTATTCTGCTCAGAACGCCAGTGGTTGAGCATTTTCTTGAGATTTGAGGCTGGATAAAAATGTGTGACAGAGGTTCCTTAAATATGCCTCTGCAGCAGTTCCTCCAAGATGTGGCACCCGCAGCCAGTTCCGAGAAAGCCCCACGTGCCACCCAGTACCTTCCAGTCTTGGCTGCCAGTGTGCATTTTAATAAAGCAATTGGGATTAGAGTCAGGACTGAAAAGAATGAGATGGGTTTTCATAGACGTGACGAGGTGTAGGTAGAAAGAAAGTGCGTTCCCTCAAATAGAGTATCCCCTCTTCGGAGTGGTACCGAGGGCTGTGCAACCCCGCATCCTCACCACAGCCAACCACTGACAATCTGCAGGTTTTAAAATCCTGTGAGTTTATGTAAGAAGGAAATGCATCTGGAAAAAAAGCTGTGCCTCTGAAGACCTCTGCTCCGTTTTGCAGGATACTGGGTTTTTAGGCTGAAGGGTGGAGAGCAGCCTCTTTGGGTGGGATCTGAGAGTTGCGAGGGATAGAAGTTCCGATCTACCGCTTTTATTTTGCAATTGCAAGTTTTTTCTATTGCCTCGTGATCAATATTTAGAAGAATAAAATACCATTTAATATCTTTTTTTCCTGAATAATATTTTCCAAAGTCTTAGAAATGCATGGTATTGACTTTTCCAAGTGGTGGGAACTGCCTACCTGTTTTAAAAGTACTTAAGGAAAGCACCGGTAGCATAAGCAAAATAAATATTAAACGAGAGGGACAACTATTACTTTCCTTAAGTAACTGTGTAATCCCTTTTCTCTTACGGTAACGTATTTTCCACAAAGAAGACTCTTCAAGGTTGAATCCTGTACAGTCTCCTTTTTTTTTTTTTCCCCCCTTCCTTTTTTTCCCCTCCCCTCATGTAGGGCAAATCAAATGCTTGACAACGTTTTTTTGTTAGGAAAGCACACACACACAAAAATTTTTGAATATACCAGTAACAGAAAAAGTATATATATTTTTATTGCAACAAGGAGATTTCATTGGTTGAGTGAGATGGCGAGATGTGACGCAAAAGGACACTTGGACGGGTAGAAATGCTGATGTATGCCAAAGCAGGCGTACCAAGAAATGCTGTTGCTATGAGAGAAACAGAGGGAGAGGGAGGGAGGGAGAGAGAGAGAGAGAGATCGTGAGAGAGCAAGTTGTGGAGGCCTTATTTTTTCCTTTTTGGCTTCTAGCAGAGACTGCAACATCTCCCCTCTCTAGCGGGAGGGTTGGGAAGCTTTCGGTGGGTATTTGCGTGAGGCTGAGCATTTAGAGGAGGGGAGGGAGAGGAGGGAGAGATGCAGGTCACCTCCGAGCACAAAAGCAATTGGGAAGTAGGAGGCTGGATACACCGAGCCAATGATCTGTGCTATGATAGATACACAAATTAGTACGACAGATGAAGTGGCTTAGCTCATTATCCACCTGATGGTATTTAGACTTATGGTTCAAAATTACAAAATTAAAACACGCAGACACACACACACGCAGACAGACATAGATTTATAATGACCCCACCTTTTCAGCTTATGAATTATCCAGCTGGGATACCGACGTCTCTTGTGTAACGTTCTTAAAGAGCTGCAATAAATTCACCTGGTGAGTCCATTAGCCAGAAAAGGGGGAAAATAATTTGCAGGGAAATTTTTTTTTTTGGGTCTCTCTTCTTCGGCATGGGGGAAAAAAGTTTGTGCTATGAACTTAGCCTAGCAGCTTCTGGAACGTGAGCCAAAAGGGGCAGGAAGTTGTTTTACAATAGCGTTACAGTGATCCACCACAAATGGAAAAAGCCAAATGTTGGACTCGGCAAAGAGAAAAAAATATCCTTCTCCCCCTCGTTTCCCTCCTTCTGCCCCTTACGAGAGAAAAAGAGAAAGGAACGTCGAGCTAGGAGTTCTTTTTCTTTTTTAATTACTTCTTGTAAGTAATGGAAAGATTATCTGACTTGCATATTCCATGGCAAGCACGAGGGAAAGAAGTATCAAAGGGACGTTTAAAAAAACGCCCTTGGTAACGAGCAATGGGACTTTTGGCACAATTCCTTGGGTTTGCTTGAGGTTATGGAGGGGGGATGGGAAGAAGAAAAGCAAGTCGACGCAGTACGTTTTCTTTTAAAAAGGGGAGGGGGAACAGAGGAGAAACTATACAAAACTTTTCCTTTTTTTGGGGGGGGGGGGGGGTGGGTGATCCTCTGAGGCTGAGTCCTCAGGCGTTTGTGGCCCGTCTTTGCAGAGCGATATGTTTTTCTGGGAGTGTGTGTAAGCGCTCTCAATCAAACAGCAATCATGGCAGCTGTTTTTCTTCCAGCACAGCAGTTGAGCTGTCTCGCCCAAATGCTTATCAGCTTTTGACTCCCTGCCAAGGGAGCTGTAAGGGCCAAGCAGCCCCAGCTTGGCTGCGCAGCTGGTTTGGGAGGGAGGGCATGAGAAAACAGAATCGCCGCGGGTTTTTCTTTTTTTTTTGTCACACGCAGTATTTACTTTTTCAGATGTCCGTTTGCAGCTCTGTGGCTTGGGGTGGTGGTTTTTTGGTGCTGTTGGGGTGGGTTTTTTTGGTTCTGCTCTTTCTGGGGCGGGTGTGCTGCGGTGGCGGGTCCCGGCGGAGCGCTCTGCCCGACAGACGCGGCCGGCTCCGGGCGAAGAGAAAGAGCAGCCTCCTCTGCCTCGCTCCCCTCCAAGCCCGGAAGATATTTCAGGAGGAACTCTCCGCCCCCCCCCCGCTTCCCCTTCCTCCTGCCCCCCCGCCCCAATTAAAAGCTTCATTAGCCGCACCGCACTGTCAAGCGTATGGCCCTAACGAGGGTGCGTTCCAGTGCGGGGGCTTCTCCCCCAGTTGCTCCTTTTTTTTTTTTTTTTTTTTTTTTTTTTCCCTCCTCTCCGGGTCCCCCGCTGCCCGGACCGTCCCCATCCGTCTGAAGCTCCGGGGGCGGCGGGGGGGGCACACGGCACACCGGGGGGGACCGGAGGGGCTGGCGGGGCGCTGGGCTGAGGGCGGTGTGCGGGGATGGAAGGATGGAGGGAGGGATGGATGGATAGATAGAGGGATGGAGGGGGGATGGCTCTGTGTGTCTCTGCCTATGATGGAAACGAGCCTGCTCACGCAGGGCCGTATCTCTCTTTCATCATCAGCTCTGGCCCTCTGCGTTTCGCTAGCTCACCTCCTCCTCCTCCTCCTCCTCCTCCTCCTCCTCTTCCTTAGCCAGATTGCTCCAGTCGCTCACAAGGGGGAGGCTGGACTCTGAAGAAAAAAAAAAAGAAAAGGAAAAAGGTTGCTGCTGCCGCTCGCATTCCTGCTGCAAGGGCCTCCCCTTCAGACGGCCTTTGCCAGAGCAGAACTTTTAAAAATGCTGCAAATAGGATCTTCTTTTCCCTTCTTTTCCCTTTTAACTCTCCCCTTCCCCCGGTTCAAGGAGGGGGCTCGTTTTCCGTCTCTCCGGGGCTGTACAGTGTATCGCAACGCCGAGGTTCAACCTCCAAGTATTTTCCCCTCCGCTGAGCCTTTTCTCTCCCTCTCTCCTCTCTCTTTTTTTCGTCTTTTTTTTCTTTTTTTTTTTTTTTTTCCCTCCGTTAAAGAAATTGATTTCTTTGACCGAGCAATGAATCGGGCTTTGCTAGTTTGTATGGCTGTGAGAATGAAGGCTTTTATTTGGGATTTTTTTCCTCCCCCCCCCCCCCCCCCCGAGTGTCAGCGCAGACCTCTGCTCATGGAACACGCTGCTCTCCCGGCTTTCTCTTCCTCTTTCATAGAAATAGATTTTTAATGGCCGTAGGTATCTGCGCCCTGAGAAACGGGGCGGATGATAGCCCTTCGAACCCCCTTGTCGTTTGACCATGGCTGACATGGGAATATTGGGGGGGGGGGAAGGAAAGGCAAGGGGCTTGGCGGGGAGTGTAGGGGATGCACGGGCTGTTTCGTCCTTGCAAACCTTCCCCCCCCCCGCCTTTCTCTGCTGAGGAGGGAAAAGGGGATGTGCAGTAAAATGCCGTCTCTGGGACAGGTGCCAGCTCCTAGACAAAAGAAGTAAAATAGGCGGTAAAGGGTGGTGGTGGGGGGGGAATTAATAGCCAACAAAAATAGGAGTCGAAAATCTCCGAGAGGCAGCACTGGCGAAAGTGATGGTGCCAAACAGGCCTTTTTGCCGAATATTTCCTTAGCGATAGGTGGAAAGGAGAAAGTTGCAGCATACTTTTTATTCTCTGCAGACGTTTGGAAGTGTGAAGGGAGGGAGGGTGGAGGGTGCCTTTTTTTTTTTTCTTTCTCTCCCCCCCCTTCTCCCCCCTTATTTCCCCCCCTTCTTTTCCCTCCTTTCTACTGAATTATTCATAGTGTCAGTGGTGAAGCCAGCACTATTAGCATGCATCAGACATGCTGTTTGTCTGTTTGCTAACATTCTTCATTCAAGACTTGTTAACTACCAGACAACCTTAACACGCTTCTTTTTTTTTTCCTTTTTTTTTTTTTTTTTTTTTCCCCTCCCCTTCTCTCTCTCTCTCTCTCTCTCCGTCTCCCTCCCCTCGCTTCTCCCTTCCCTCCCTCCCTCCCTCCCTCGCTGCCTGCTCTCATGCCACCCCTCGCAGCCGCCCATTGTTGCTGCCGGGCGCTGGCAGCCGGGGGCAGTTGCGGGCGGCGGAGCGGGCGGCGGAGCGGGAGAAGCCGGTTGCTAGGTAAGGACCGCCTCCCCTCCCCTTCCCAGGCCTTGTGCGAGGGCGACAGATGCCACCCGGCTCCTCAGCGCCTTCTGCCTGCTCTTTCCAGGAGACCGCGGAGCTACAAGGTGACCGCCGCCGACCGACCGACCGACCGCCGCCAGCGGCTTCCCCGGGGCCGGCCGCCTGCCCACCCTTGTGCGGGGTAAGCTCCCTTCCCCCGCATCCCCCCGCGGACGTGCCACCGGCGCCTGGCGTGTGTGTGCCGCTGCCGTGGCGTGAGCGCCCGCTCCTTGCCAAGTAGGAAAATGAAGTTTCGGAAACTGCGCGGGTATGGGCAAAGGGGCTCGCGGTTTCCAGCAGCTTCTCATTCACTGGAGCGGGTGCCCGGCCCTGGATGCGGGGCTCCAGCATCGTCGCTCGCCGCCTGCCAGGGATGCGGTGCGCCAAGAGTTGCTATTGTTGCTGGTTTTTAGGTTCTCCTCTCCCCTCTCTATCAAGCCTGCCCCTCCCTGCGCTCGGCTGTTCAAAACCAGCAAGCTTCATTTTCTTAGCAGACAAAGGTCGATCACAGCTTTTATTTCTGAATGCAAATGTTCTAGGACTTGTGCCAGTCTTGCCTTCATTGATTACAATATAGCTTTTTTCTTGAATGGCATTTCCCCCCCTTCGCCTTTTTTTTTTTTTTTTTTTTTTAAACATAGAAGGAAGCTCAAGAAAAGAAACAAAGTTGGGTGGTGCAAGTTTTTATATTTATTTATTATTTCAGTAGGCTTGAAACATTATTAACCGTCCGTGTGCAGAGCACTGTAACGCAGCTGCTAACGAGTACGTGGGGTTTTCTGCCATTTGTGTGTCTGTACACGGGGTACGTGTTCGCGCTTCCCAACTAATATTTTTAAAGGTGACTGTGTGATGATCTTCAGTAATTGTATCTCATTACAATTACGTTTCCCGATTGTCCGAGCACCCTGAATTTGGGCATAAATATTTTCAGAGTTCATATTTAGATTTTATAATACCTGGCATTGATCAGGATTAGTTTATTATTACCATTTTTGTCATATATATTTAAAATACTATTTTTGATGGCCTTTAAAGGTCCGTAAGTGCTGTAAGTGTGTTTGCTTCTTTATCTTTTCCGTGCGGGCACGGGCACATGCTCACGCACGCTCCCACCCTCTTTCTCTTGCTCTTTGGGTGTTAATGAAGGAATTTATTTGAAATACAATACTTTAATATTAGAGTAATGCCATTTATAGATCAAAGTAACATATGGATATAGATGCACTGGGTTAGGCACAATTTGGCAGATGATTATACTCTTAAGATTTATTACTACTATGAAATTGCCAGACCTATTCTAATACTTACTTTGTATTCTTTATATAGATTAGTGCACGTGCAAATTAAATTATCTGGAAATATATGTATTTTAAAGACACTTTATGAGAAAACTAGGCTTTTCATATATATTTGTGAAAAAAAAACCAAAACATTTTCCTCTGCACTGAAAAATATGGGACGCTTGCATAAAATATTTTAATCTTTTCCCTTTAATTTTATTTATATCCAGGAATTAAACTAAATTTAAAAAACAAATCCAAATAAGTTTGGGGTTTTTTCCTCCGCCAAAAAAATCCACAAAATAATTAGAAAATACCTAGGGACTTGTACCAAAATAATTTTAAATTTATGCCATTGAGAGCATCATATCAAAACCATCTCCGTATTGGCATTGCATTTGAACTGTTTTATGGCAACATAAACTGAAAAACAACTCATAACTTTAAGTAGTAAAGCAGTATTTATTGGCCGATCAAGCTCAAAGTAAGTAGAGAATGTTTTAGTGAACTGTGTAGATTAAGAAAGGAATTTAGGAACGTATGGCCTGGTCATAGCTAAAATTAATTTCTTCCAAGTACTTTTTAAGAGGCCTGTAGTAGTTGCACAGTACACTGCAAATAAAATACTAGCCGAGGGCTTTAACTTGCAGTAGTTACTATAAAATCACAAACTGCTAAACACTCCTCACTGAGAAATTTCACAGGACTCCATGATATTGCTCCTAATGATGCTGTTTACCCAAAGAGGATTTCTTTTTCTTAGGTTGTAGTACTTGTTGGGGTTGTTTTCTTGCTGAGGACTAGCACGTAAAGGACTATAAAATTGCTTCTGGTGTATTAGTTCATTATTTTTTGGTGGCTTATGAGAAATGATCGCCGTGAAAGTCAAAGGAGCAAAATTGCCTTATTACTGGTTTATTTCACAGTGAGAGTTTCTGGAAGCATGCTGAAAATGAGCATAGCAGTGCATAAAGATCACGTGTATGTTAAGAAGGATTAAAATCTGTTCATTAGATTCGTTATTCCCGGTTCTAAATTTAAAATTATTTTTAGTGTGTAACTTGAAATATAACTGCTGGTAGAAGTCTTCAGCCCCTCAGATGAATGCCTTCAGGAATTATGCACATGAGCTAGAGCATTTACATTTTGGAAGTGTTTAGTGTTGGACTGCCAAGGTTTTAATACAAAATGTTTGGTGCATGGAGTGAAAAATCACAAAAGCACAGACAATACTTTGCTTAATAAAAGGAATTATTTTTTTTTTAATAGCAGGCTAGGGTGAAGTTTTGCATATTTTCAGATAATAATTGAGTGAAACATAGTGAAAGTAACGTAAGATGCACTGGGTTTTGCTCCAGACTCCATCTCCCGCCCCCCCCCCCCCCCCCCCCCCCCCCCCCCCCTCCATGGCTTTTTATCCTCCGAAAGGAGGATTGCTGGTAAATGAACAGTCTATTCTTAAACTCCCACCTATCTCGACCGAAAATACGGTGTTTTACCGAGCGATGCCAGGGCAGGGAGAGCAGGGCACAGGAGGAAAAGGCACCTCTCTTCCAGGCCCGAGGTTGATGGGCAGGGAGCAGCTCGGGAAGAAACAGGGGGAGCCTCCTCCACAGCCTTTTACCCCAAACAGGTGGGGGACGGCGTGAGGGGTTACTGTCCCAGGTAACAAAACGGGATGTGTGGTGGCCTTATTCAGGCTGAACTTTTTTTTTTTGGGGGGGGGGGGAATTAACTAGCGTTTTGTCTGGAGAAACTCTGCCGGGTTTGGATCACTTCAGGGAGGTTTTGTTGTGGGGAAAGGAGAGGGAGCAGGGAGGAGGGGAGAGAAGAAGGGGAAGGGAGCAGGAGTCCCCCCGTCAGGGAACTGGGTCCAGGCTGAGGGGGGAAGGTAACGCGGCCTCACGTTTTGCGGGGCTGTGCTGGTAATGGCACCACTCTCCCCGAGGGCCTGCCAGCTACTCCGAAACATCTCCTGGCAGCTAAGGAGAAATACGAGGAGGGGTGGAAGGAGTGCCTTGTTTCATCCAGATTTCTTCTGAAGTGAAAAAAAGATAATAAAAAAAATAAAAAAATAATTTTTTGGTGGGGTGTAATCCACACCCACGCGGTGTTTGGGATGTGCCGTGCACCTTGTATATATTCCCGCGGCCTGAGAAACCTCAGCAGGGCCTCGCTGCCTCCCAGGGCAACCTTCCCCGGCTCCTGGGCACAGGGCTGCTTGGGGCACGGGCAGGCCTGCGACCCTGGCACCTTCCTTCGAGAAAATGGAAATGCGCTCTAATTAGGCATGTGTTTTTCCTACTGACAGCATCAGTCCCTCGCAGCTGGAGACAGGTGCAGGTAATCAGCCCTCCCTCCTCCCTCCCTCCCCCTTGCAACGAGGGTTGGTGTGGAGGTCTAATGCGTATAACAAAGCAATACTGCCATACATTTTAATTTTGATTTGTGGTGCCTGTACCTTTCTGAGAAAATAATAATAATTTAGAAATAATGATTTCTCTTTGTTTCTCAAGTAAGACACGCTGTAGAAGATGTTTATATTTACAAACGTGATCATAGAGAGTGTGTTGGATTTTTGCAAAGATAAGTATTCATTTATTGGATATGATTGCAGCCAGAAGACAAAAAGTTGAAATCCCTGCAGCCAGCACAGCAGCCATTCATACCTGGAGCCGTCCCTGTAGATAGAAAATGGCGGGGTGGATGTTTTCAATTGCACACACACTTTTGCAAGGCCCGAGTCTACACCAGTGCAAACCGTACTGGCTGTGCAAATCTGTACTTGTTTATGCATTTGACTCCGTGCCTGATCCACAACAGGATGAATTCTCTTGAGTTTGACGGGCTTCAGAGCAATCCCCTCTACCCAGATACTCACTAACGTAGTATGTATCCACATTCGTGGAATCACCAACACACCTGGCCTGTAAGTTTTCATTAGCAAGCAGACTAATTTGTGGTTTTCCAAGGAATGATGCAGAACTTTTTGCACGGCTATTCCTGAACTCAGGTAGAATATTTTAAATCTCCTAGTGACCCCAGTACTAGTAGGATTTCATTAAAATTTGTCTTAGGATCTCCAAAATAGAACATAGTTCAGTTTCAGATGCCTTAATTCTTAGGTAGATCTGCAGGAATGCAAGGTTCAGAATCAGGGCCTTTGCAACCTGTCTTTTAAAAATATATACTGTCAGATATAAGATTGCATCTTTTTGAGTTGCCCTCTGTAAAATAAGTCTTTTTTTAAAACAAGATTGGCGTTGCTGGTTGGTTGGTAGTTGTCTGCTCTTCCCTTTTGCGTGGGTTTGAAATTCGCTGTGCCATACCTCCGGGAACAAAGGATCTCATCCAAAGGCCTCTGAGGGCGATGGGGTTTTTTCCATTGACTTCAAATGGGATTTGGATTAAGCCTCTACACGTAATAGTCTGCAATAATGATCTGACTGCTATAGTGGGTTTCAGGGTCTTCCACAAAACTTTTCAAAACTCTCATAAAAATTGTCCTGGCATATACTTCAAAATAAGCACTGAACACTCCTAAGCATCGATCAGATTTTGTTGGGTTTTTTTAGAAAAAAAGCAGGGGGCCTCTAAAGAGCTTCGTCTCACTGATGCTCCAAATGAAAGTTTTATGAATAAAGAGTGAATGTTGGTTCCATATTTGGTATGTAGTTGATGCCTTACCTTCTGCATTTTTTTTTTAAATTAGGCAGTCTTTTTGGAAGGAGTCTGTAGATTTAAGATGGCAGTGTACTACTTACTTATTTTTATACACATAAGTTTAAATTAACCTCAACCGTCGTATCCTGTTATCTGCCAAGGAAAACATTTACCTCCTGTGCAGTCTCTCTGGAGTTTCAAAGTGATTCGCTCTTTTCAAACTTGTTAAAACATAAATAAAAGAGTAAATTGCTCTGGATACCGATTGAAGATTTTTGCAAAGGGGAAGGAAGAGGAGCTAAGGAAAAGAAAAAGAATTTATTATTTTAATGACCAAAATGCCTTTACTAAATATTAATTAAGTCATCATTTTCTGTAGCCTTTGATTGTGTTTGAATTGCTGACTGATATTTTGCAACACTTTAAATCTGAAATACACTTAGCATGTTGCCTATGTATTCAGATACCTGCATACAGATATGTTTGCTGTGGCGTTCATTCAGCTCTCAAGTTCTTTTGTCAATGTACGCGGACATTTCCAGAAAGAAAGGGCAGCTTCACTTTTAGTAATAAAAGAGTTCACGTGCTTTTATTCTTTGTATACCGAATTAGAAAAAAATAGCATTATTTGAAACTGGTCTTGTTTTCTTTATTTTTTGATTTAATTTTTTCTTGGTTTAGGTGATTGCAAAATTAGAAAAGTACACTGGAAACAGTAGATCGCAGCAGCTAGCAAACAAGCAGCACCATAAAGTCTTTTTTTTTTTTTTTTCTTTAATGCCAGGGGCGGGGCAGGCAGTGGCACTGAGTAACACAGAAAAATATGTGATAGCATTTTTGTGTTTTACAACCATGGTAGGCCAAGATACTTCACCCTGAAGTTAATTCATCAGAGGGAGATGTAAGCTCGGGGGTTCTGTAAATATGATACACTAAATACTGATATTCTTTTAGACACAAGTTATATTATTCTTTCTAATACATTGTGCACAGTAATTGGTCTTACAGAATAGCAATAGGACAGGTGATAGAAAAGGTTTTATTCTGGCAAGAAGGTAAAACTGTACAAGAATTCATTTGCATCTACAAGAAGTACTAACCATAAAGAAGTTCCAAATATTTAGTGTGTTCCAATATTTACAGGACTTGTTACTTGTCTCAGTTCAGGAAGTACTGAGTTGGTGAACACAGAGCTTTGTCATGGAGTTCCACATGCGTTGGCAATCTTTTCAAAATCAGTCTTGCTTTTTATTGGAATTCAGTGTGCAGGAGGGTAGGAAAGCTATTTGGTTGCATCGGAGAGATTTTGATCATTGTATTTGTTTTGCTACCCATACACAAAGAGGTCTGGTATATTTACTTCTACATTTGTATACACAGCAAATATTATTTAAAAAAGATTTTACTTTTTGATAAATCATTCTCTTTTTTCCCCTCTTTTTGATATTTATTTTTGCAGATTTTTATTTTTCTTTTAAAGGAAGGAGAGTTCTCATGATATTTTTGTTACCTTTGGCAGATGAGATGCATTGTCTTCTTTGTCTATAGAAAACAAAATAGTATATCCAGCCCCGAGTCAGTGGAAAGTCTCCCACAGATATCAGAGAGTTTTGGATTATACTCTCATACCAAAGTAACACTCATTGAAAAATCTGATACAGGAAGCCTGACCTCAAATGACTCTTAAAGTGCATTTAAAGAATGCTACATTCTGCATGACCTTACAGACTTATGCAGTTAGCTTTTTTACCTTCTTAGTTCATCTACTTTAAACTAAGGAGCGTCAAAAGTCTTGTTTTCTTGTTTTAAGGGACACAGCATTGGTATTCTTACTACTCTAGCATGAAGTTATGAATTGCAGGGTGCGTGGGAAGGAATTGATGATATTATCCCGAGGTGGATAGAGACTCTGTTACAGGCCCAAAGGGCAGGCACATGTAAATTCTGCTGCAGGGGTTCAGTTTTGGTTTTAATGCAGTGTGAAATATAGGGGTTTTCTTGTTGCTTAGTTATTATGTGAACAAACCATTTACATCTTTGAATCTACTTCTATTAGTAACTGTTTTTTTAAATAGTTTTCCAACTCTGTTAAAAAGATAGTTAGCAGTTTTTTAATGGAAGGTTATACATTTCTCATTCTATAATTATTATAGAAGGAGGAATTAACATGATCACATGGAAATTTTGTTTCTTAAATGGAGATTTACATTGATGGATTGAAGGTTTAAGGTGCAGATTTACATTTAAATTACATATTACTTGACATTTACATTTTAAATTATACTAAAACAATTATTTCTATCTGTCTCTTTAGTGCCTTCTGAATGCCTCTATGAAATTCTTTCATTTAAAATATAACCCACTCTACAGTATGTAAGTTTCATGTGGGAGATCAGAGTATTTTTTATATGGATGCGCTCCTATTTGGTGTAAATAAAAATTAAGTTGAACATGTAATATTCATGCGTAGATATTTAAGATGCTGTTTGGCTGTGTGGCAATTACTTTCTTCTCTGTAACACAAAATGCTCACAGGGGGTCATATTTAACAGGATAAAAATAGCATCCATTGGGTGCTCATATTTTTGGTCCCAGAATGCTTTCAGGAGTCAAAACTTAGGATGTTGCTTGAGGCAGAGGGGCAAGGAATAGGGCTTGGCTGCAGGCAACAGTGTGGCCTTGGCTTTCTAGAAGAGGAGGATGGATTTGGGAGAGAAAACAAACTGAAAGGTGGTTTTGCCTGTTGTAAAGAGCGAGCAATGGAGGCACAGTGAAATGGTTTTGACTTGGTGAAGGTACTTCCATGCTTGCAGAAGGTACCGTACGCGCGTGTAGGCGCTCGCTGGGCGGTGGATGTTTCTGCAGTCTGTGGCACTGTAGTCCACGTCGTGCAATCAGTTTTAGCAAGTTAAAGGAACTTAAAGTATGAGCATAATTCTCTTCCCAAAATAGATTTCTTTACACTGTCGGTTGGATATGGTGGTTTTGCACCCTTATAAGGTTCTTGGTTGGACACAGAAGCACTAAAATTCCATCATTGTCAAAATAATTGCTGCAAGCCTTTTAACTTTTGCTGCCTGCTGAGCTGAATAGGTGAGAGATTACACACCCGCCCCGTGGGGGACTGAATGTCAGGTGGGGAAGGGGGGGTGAGTGAGCCAGTATCAAATCACGGAATTTTTTAACTTTTCATGTCTTCCATGTGTTCTTCCTGAGATACAGTCTAACCTAAAATGCAGATTAATTGAAGGTTCAGCAGGAAGAGGTAACAAGCTTTTCAACCTGTGAAAAACCAGGCCCGTGCCTTAACTGCGTGTGTTAGTTTTAAAGTTGCAAATAGTGGAAGAACAAATGGAAAAGTCTCGCAATTAAGTTGATATCAAGAGATCAAGGTGAAAAACTACTTTGCCAGTGCACTCGCAGGCTTGGTTAGAGCTCCAGAGGAGTGTTCTAGAGAAACGCTTGTAACGAAAAGGTTTGTCCAGGCTGATCAATGGCTGGTTTCTCATCACTGTCTAGTGGGTATTGCTTCTCGTGGCAATTAACAAAAGTAAAGCCATTCTTCACAGGGTGAATTTCACCTCTTTGCACATGACTAGTTCAAGGTCTGCACGTAGTTTAAGTCCCACTCAAACCACTTCAGATAGCACACAGCTTTTTTATGTCCTTTATGTACTGTGAGCTACTGCTATGGAAGCCACTCGGAGAAAAACTGGGTATAAAGAAAATTTTTATTGTGCCATTGAAATCAATGGTTAACTCATCAGTGTACTCTGCAGTCCCAAGAGCTTCTCTAGTTACTCTTCTATCCTTTATTATAATATCCTTTAGTTTGTAAATTACATACCTTAGACATTCTATTGTCCAGAAATTAGACCTTGATGAGGTACTCCTCTGTGGGAGTGGTGGTGCCCTTGTCTGGAAAAATGAGTAAGAAGTTGGGTGATTCTTTTACGCTCAGCCTTGGGTGTAACAGCAAGAGCCCCTTCAAGTTTCCTCCTCCTCCTCTGCCTCCACGCCTCCCCTTGTACGTTGGGAGATGACTGATGTGGCCCACCGCATTTCTTCCATGAGAAGCAGGTGATGTGGGAATGGACCATGTACAGCATCCATGTGGAGACCACGGAGCTGTGAAGGGAGAAGTTGTGGACTGTTTTGAAATGTGGTGCCTGCAGAATTTGAGGGGTTAAATACTGCTCTGCACAGGGTGGCATCTCATAGCCTGGGTCTGTGCTGCAGCTGCTATTCTAGTCCTCCACTGACTGAATGGAGACTTTCACTCGTAGCTTTAGGAGGAGACTCCTCTCCCTCCCAAAATTCAGTGCTATTCTCTACCAAAGTGGAAGGTTATGTGCACTCTTGGTTACTTGCCGTGAGGTTTCTTTTATCACCACCATCTTGTAAATTAGTTGCTCTGTTCTATGCATTCGTAAGTAATAGGAAAGGTTGCAACACGGAGAGTATCTGTGTGGATATTCCCCAAATCAAAGTCTAGCTCTGAGCAGCTCAGGAGAAAGATACTGTGAAATTGCCTGGTCTGTGGCCCTTCCAGTTTAAGATTCTGCTGCACAAATAATTAAAGTCCAGTAAGTTGATAGCATCTTAAGATTGCATAGGGAAGTTAATTAGATCATTAACTAAAAAAAACCCCAAAACCCTCAAACCTTCACAGAATACTAAACAATGACCATGGAAACGAAAACTTACAAGCCATAACATTTTATGTGCTCCCTGCAGAATAGAAAACTGGGAGGGAGCTTTTAAAAATAAAGGCACTGGCATATTTTAAACCTTTTGTTTGCTGACTCTTTTCTTTTTTTTTTTTTTTAATCTGATATTTCCATTCTTTTTAGCCTACTGCTCGCAGGAACGTGTCTGAATTTAGGATGTATTTCTGTTTGCAGCAAGCTAGCCTCGGTCTGTACTAAGACTTCAGTTTCTAGAGGCCAGGCTCGTGCAGCACTGGCATTGTGTAGCAAAGGACGGTCGGCTCAGGCGGGCAGGCTTTCTCGGGCACCCCGTTGTCAGTTTTGGCTGTCACCAAGGGCACGGGCACACTGGAGGGTGCCCCAGCCCCACACGTGGTGCTCGGCGCTGGGAAGCAGGCGAGGGTTTGGCTGAGAGCAGAGGGAGCCACACTGGTTCCACCATGTGGACAGCTTCAAGCCAGCTAAAGCTGTACGGCCTCCCTTACTGCAGGAGGCCAACTGTGTTTTATCAAATACTGTAAAAACTGTTTGGAGTTCTGGTTTTGGGGGGTTTTTTGTTTGGTTCCCCCCCCTCCCCCCCCTACATTTTTCTAAGTGTGCCTGTGACAATCAAATCCTGCAGAGGCTCATGCACAGGACTTACTTTTGCGCCCCTGGTAGCCCCAGACTCTCCGTGTCCTCTCCCCCTCCTACTCCTGCCTCCCCTCTCCTCTCATCTGCAGCTGGTAAGGGCTGTGTGAGGAGCAATGCTTTGAACCCAAAATGAAAATACAGGAGACCTACAGCCAGAATTTTCTGAAGTGGTTCCAGTAGTCCTCTGTCCTGTTTGTCCTAACGACCTTTATAGGCTGGTTGTTAATAGTGCTGAACGTCTGCAGGTGAGTGCAGCCAGGCCCCAAATTATGTTCTAGTGCTTGCATTTAGGTGTCTCCAGCTGGCTCCTGAGTGGTCCTGGTAATCTGCCTTCTTCCATCCTTATTACCTGTGGTGAGAGAACACTTCCCACCCAAGATGTGCATAGGGGTCCTGAGCATGACGGGGTGTACGCTGGCCAGGGCTGGCACTCTCCCTCTTCTGTTTACACTCTCATTTTGAGATCATAGGGGAGAAATTGGTGTGATAAACCCAAGGAGAAAAAGAGAAGGAACAAATGTTCTAGTTTGGACTGTTAAGTTGGGCAGGGTTTGTAACTATCTAAGTGGAGTAAGTGCTCTATTTTTTTGTGTGTGTGCTCTTTGTACAAGATTTCAAAACTTCTGTGTTCGAATTTTGGGGTTTTAGCCCCTTTTCTTTCTTTACTCTTTATGTCAGTTCCCATCCAGTCTTTTCAAAATTGCTGGTAGGCAAGGCTGTGGCTCCAAGCATTGTTTTCCCTCGTACATCTCCTGCGTAGTCAATATCTGCCTTGGCCTGGTGCTCGCGTGGGGAAGGAAGACAAAATGAGAGGTTCCCCTTTCCTTCAGCTTGGTAAATGGTAAATAATGAGCAAGTTTCAGCACAGTGAAGCAAAGACCTGGGAACTCATTGTGTCCCAGATGAACTGACATGTTTTGAATGCACTTCTTGAGTCACAGAGGTGTTGATTGCTCCAGAAGCTCATTGTCAGAGATAATGAGATATGCAAGTAGACTAGAAATCTTCGTTAGGAAGAAAATCAATAGTAAAACATTGTTTCAGTCTGTAGTTCCAGTAAGTCATTTACTTCTTTAATTCTTGTCAGGGGTGAAAACTTTTCTGTCGGTGTTAAAAGACGGTATTTGAATCGTAAGTCAGTGTTGGGAAGGGTTTTGGTTTGTTTTCATAAGAAGCCCTTTCGGTAACTCCCCAAACTCTTCACAGCTATTTTCTAAATAGGAATTTTTACAAGATACATTTTATCGTGCAATCAGTAAAAAGTTTCTTTTTAGCATGGGATATATACATTGCAGGCTGTTTAACTGGAAGCCAATGTTTATTTTGAGTATGTGTTTTATGAATAAATTACTATTATTGCTTATTCTTGCTGAGGATGTACTACTGCAAATAATTCAGTGACTTGTACCTCTGTAGGAGTTTTGCAGAGTGTAATGCCTCTGAGGCATCTCCCTAAAATTATCTGGACCCTGAAAAACAGTAATGACATTTAAAAAAATTTTGAGAAACAGAGAAAAAAAAATCAAGACAGCTGGGTGAAACATGTCTTTCTGTTGATTTAAGAGTTCATATTTTATTTTGTCTAGCAATCAAGATTTTTTTTCTTTTTAGGAAATAAAAATGCATCGTTTTGACTTCCAGTTTGAAAAAATCAGAAGCCCCAAGTTTACATATTCCACAAGATTTCATTTTTCACTAGTATTTTAATTTTGCGTTTGTGTGTCATATTTGAAATTTAAATTTCAATGTTGAAATCAGTTGCTCTTGTAAGTTATTCTCCCAAAAGGATAAAAAAAATATATTTCAGTTCAGATGCATGAAATAAATGATGTGACTCTGTGCCAGCTTCTGCTGAAGGAAAAAGCACGATCCCTTCTGTCCTTGCATGGGACCCCGTAGCTGTCTCTGGAGTAGTGTTGCATTAGTGCACACATTGCTGGTGCTGCACTGTTTAGCAGGCTTCTGTTGTGTCAAAAGGTGAGAGAGGCTTCTATAAATAACTGTGATTGATTATATTGTAGCTCGTGATTGTTTTGGAGTTACTACAGAAGTCTGTATGCTTTAGGGCTTTTTTTCTTCCATCTTAAATAGCATGCAATGCTATACCATTTAGTATACCTTTATTTAATTTGTCTCATCTGTGACACAGTCTCTTCTAAAGAGCTCAAGCTTTAGATTAAAATGTAGTTCTCAGGCAGAAAGGAACTGCAGTAAAAGTAGTTGTACTACTAGTTCATCCTATGATTAATAGCAAGACTTGCTTAGAAGTTAGTCTTTGATTTCCCCTGTTTAATTGTAGCCCTAAGTGAAATGGGTTTTTGATTTATAGAAAATGCAAAATTGGGTACAGAAAGTTTTGAATTACAGTAACAGTAAAAAATTTCCCACAATAATCATCCCATATTGTTTCAATTCAAAAGAGCTAAGGCTTGATTTGTGTGGGAAAGAACCCATAGCAGCCAAGTTCCACATTTGAAACTGGGGAGCGGGGAGGATCAGTTACCCTCTTTTGAGGGTATAAAAATATGCCTGAACTCGCTATGTAATACTTATATCATATATTCCCTCTCTGGAAGGGTGCATGCTAATAAATTAATTTAGAATAACTATTTTCTTACATGTATGCCATGTCAAATAAGTAGGAAAATTGTGTTAGGACATACAAGAACACTGGCAAAAAAAAAGCAGAAGCTTTAGCAAAAGTGATGGCTTGTAATTGTGATTGAAAATGAATTTATTTTTTATATAATATTTGCATTATATAGAATCGTTCAGTATACTGTTAAAGCTTTCGTGATCGTAGTCTAATAACAGTAGCTTTAATAAGAGTAGTTTCGTTCTTAAACTACTTTTTGGAAGTTCTTTGTGGCTGATCTGGATTTTGTTTCATCGTGTTTATGTTGACTTTTTCTTTCATTGTCCTGCAGTCACTGTGTATGCTTACAGCACTAATCCTAGATGTTGATATTCCAGATAGTTAAAATATATTCAGTATCACTGATGCTATTCTGGGGGAAACAACTGTGCTTTAACAGAGGGTGACCCAATGCCTCATTCCTTCATGTATTTCCCCAAAAAGCAACCTAAGATGCAAGGAGGGAAGTACCTCCCCGGATTGGCAGTTCCAGCTTAATTTATATTAAGTCAAAGACCAACGTTAGAGCTTAAGCCATTTGTGGAAAAAAAAAATCATTTGCGTGGACAAACCCTCTGATAGTCTTCTCTGTTGTCAAGAATAAATGCTGAAAAACGTTCTTCTGACCCGTTGAGGTTCACACAGTATTCCTGAGAATATGAGTTTTGGCCTCTCATACTTGCTTTTTTTGTGTACCAAAATACAGTTAAAATTAATTTTGAAAATAATAATGCAATTGTCATTCTCTTGGCCAACTTGCTGATTTTCAAAATCCTGTTTCACAGTCTCAGATACGTTTATATTTTTTATTTGGAACATACTCAGTTTTCAGTTTGAATATAAAATGCTGTTTCTATTCCATTTGATTTGGCATGGGCAAAATTTAAATTCTAAACATAAAGCATAGTATTGATCCATTTATAAGCATTTTCAAATTGTATTGTGCTTCCTTGGATAATTTATTGTGGTAGCATTTTAAAGTCAGGTAAGCTCTGCTTTTGTGCTATAGTCTGACAGTTTAATCAAGATACAAATTTAGAAACAAATCAGCACTGTCTTTTATATAGTGCCTCTAAATCCATGGTAATTGGTACCAGACCTTGGTAAAAGAAAAGGATTGCCGTTTCATGCTACCAATACCAGTGGGTGCTGCTCCACAGCTGCATCATATAAGAAGAGAAGATGCAAGAAAAAAAAAAAAAGGAACCCCACATGCATTTTTCTGTACTATACCTTTTCCAGTGTAGGAGGTTAATGGAAAATTCCCTTGAATCCAGCGTGTTAGCCTGCCTAAAATAGCGCCACGTGTTCTGCATGCTCTAACTCTTACCTTTTGATAGCACTGGACAATTTTTTAGTCAGTTTTCTTTACTTCGTAGTTTTGAAACAGTAGAAAAATCCTAAAAAGCCCCGTGCGCAACCAAATCGGGAGAGGGAGGGTGGAATAAAAGTGCTGCTGGTGTATTGGGATCATGCTGCTGTAAAGTGTCTGACTTCAGCCTCCTCGCACAGGCCCGTTTGGGATGGTTTTGTCGTTCCCTAGGAGCGTCCCTGCTCAGCTAGAGCACATCCGAGCCATAGACTGGGGCTGTACGCTCTGGCAGCACAGATGGAGTATTCTGTCATTAGGACTGTTTGTTGCCTGTTGGAACACACAGCATATTTCTACCGTGGCATCAACAGTTTCTAAGAACTGAGGTCAAAATAAACAGGTTGCAGTTGAATACAGGAACAGTCTGGGAAACAACTTAAAATTCCCTGCTTAGACATAAGCGTATTCTGAGATACGTGGATAGAGAGGCATTTTTGTAGCAAGGGCTCGTCTTAATTTATGCTAGCATTTACAGATTGGCATAGATTTGCAGGGGTGCAGTTAGTAACTTTTCTATGGATATTGGCGCGTGTATGCAAATTGACCGTACTTGAAAGAAATAAGCAAATTTAAGCACAGTAATCAGTAATCTTGCACTGTTTCTCCCAGTATTTGCAGTGCTTTAACAAAGTGAAAGTGATGTCATCGTGCACATTTAAAAAAAAATACATATTTTAATTAGGCTTCAGTGTTTTCTGCAGAAGTGGATGTCAGTGATTGACCTGGTGCTCGCAGCCCCTTTGAAGCTGATCAGGCTCTTTACAGGAGTAAAGCTCCAGCGCTGAGAAACGAGCTCTGGCAAACCTCCTTGAAGTGGTTTAAGTTCCTGCTGCCCCAAACTCTCTGCTCCACCCTTTTGCTGGGGATTAGTGCTTCCTCAGCAGAATTTCCAGGTGGGAACGTGTGCCCACACCTTAGCTGCTTCATTGCAAAACCCCCAGGTTCAGCTCAAACCCTTCAGAAGGCATCGCTTTTCTGCGAAGCTGCTGGGCTTGCCTGGGGTCTGTGTGTGCTGACTCAGCACGGAGAGCCAGGATCTCCAGCAGCTAGGTGGAGCAGACTGCTATGGAAAGCGACTGGAGCCTGTGGAGAGTCACCAGAGCTCAAATGTCAGTGCCCCTTCCATCCGTGGGTAACTATGTACAGGATCAGCCCACATACAGACTCCAATTCCAGGTGAAATCCTGGCCCCAGAG
Organism: Scolopax mira; assembly: GCA_004320125.1. Lineage (NCBI taxonomy): Eukaryota > Metazoa > Chordata > Aves > Charadriiformes > Scolopacidae > Scolopax > Scolopax mira. The sequence goes on from BJBW01005424.1 coordinate 64,435, forward strand.
ACATGAGCAGGGTTTGATCCAGGGATATTGGTAAAACCAGGATTTAATTTGTAGTGTTTAAAAAGCCAGCAATTTTTTACATAGCAGGACAAGTACTTGTGATGGGTTTTGCTCGAATAAAGATATAAATAGAGTTGCTTCCTGACATTATCAGGAACAGTCACTTCAAAAGGTTTACTCATATTTACCTAGTCACAGTAACTAGTGTAACCATCTCCTGTTTAGTGAACTGCAAACATGTCAAACCTGCTAGAAGTTAGAAGATGTTCTCAAGGGATTTTTTTTGGGTGGGAGGGTTAAATGTAACTCAAGTTTTGGTGGTTACCATTAAAAACACCGTTATTTTTTCCTTTTCAGAAGTGAACCATTATTGAGCTGTGTGACATGCCTAATAGTAACTAGCTAATACGGATACGTGTAGTGGCAGTAGTGAAAAGAGGTGTCGAGAATTAAGGAAATTTATAACGTTAATACGGAAAGATGTCTCTAATTCTTTGAAAGAAAGAGTAAGTAAGAAAGCCTCCCCAAATTCTTCACTGTTAGCATTCTTACTTCCCATGTCATGAGTTCAGTGGTCCATTACAATGAGAGTATGATCTTACCTTCTGTGTCCTCCTTCCCCCACAGTACAGGGAGAGAGCTCTCCTAGAAAACTGTATTTTATGGGCTGATCTTTTTCTCTTCACCAGGTTTTCTTTGTTCCTGCTGTTTATCTCCATACACCCCTACACACAGTATGCAAGTAACAATGTGGTTTTCTCATCCTTCACAACAACAGCTCTTGTACATCCTTCTTCATCCTAATCCACCACCTCTTTCCTACCCACAAACAGCTTCTGAGTTTCAGGCTCTTTGCTGCCCGTGAATGCCGCTGGGAACGCTGCCCTCCCCCCTGCTTCTTTTCAGTTGGTTCTCGGAGCCCACCACAGATGGTCTGTACCTCATACATAATAAAGATTTTTGGTTTTTTTTCTGAGGCAGGTTTCTATGACTGTAAGAGGCAGACACTCTGGCAAGCTTAGACCTGTGTTTTTTTATTTTTTCCTAAGTGAGCCTTGGGGGACTTGTTTGCCATAGATTGGAACCCCTTAAGAGCTTATGGAGCCCAGTAATATCTTGGTCCACTTGATCTTTTCTTAGGGAAAATTATATACATTATCAAAATGACGTTGGGGCACAGCTGGACAAGAAGAAGAAATTAAGCAAAAGCACGCCAGGAATTGATGAAAATTGGTTGCTTTAGGAAGGTGGTCTTCTAATAAAAGTATGGGTCTTTTTATGGGTCTTTTTAGTCTTGAGAGGACTTAGGGGGGACCTGATCAATGCTTACAAATACTTCAAGGGAGGGTGTCAGGAGGATGGGGCTGGTCTTTACTCAGTGTTGCCCAGGGACAGGACAAGAAGATATGGGCACAAACTTGATTATAAGAAGTTACATGTACACATGAGGAGGAACTTCTTTCCTGTGAGGGTGGCAG
>BJBW01005424.1:66016-88094 GCA_004320125.1 Scolopax mira
AGAGGTCCCTTCCAACCCCATATGATGCTATGATTCTATAGCAGGTTTGTGCTAACTGTGTGTTAGAAGTGCTTTGGGGTGGCCTGTTATAACTGTATATTTCTTACTACTTCTAGTGACTTTTTTTTTTAGTGAGTTCACCTTATACTGGTTTTGGAATAATAAATTTTGTGTACCAAAACGTACTCAGGTCCTCATGTATGAGCCAAAGGAGCGTTTTCAAATGTCAGATGGTTGAAGTTCTAGGTAGCTCCCCAGTTCCTTTGTATATTGTCACATTCATAATGCTCTGTGTTATAGTAGTAATAAAACCAGGTACATGGGAGGAGGTCTATGTCATAGACCCTGCTGTGCATGTGCTTTGATTTTCTGTTATGTGTGGAAGCTGCCTGCCTGCACAGGGCTGTTCTTGGTTTCATGAGTGTGCTTTGGGAGCTGAAAATATAGAACATATGCAGGAAAAAAATAATGGAAATATATTTACGCCAGTAGTTTTAGCAACTGATTTGACCCATACGAGGAAGGATATGTCAAAGTGAGATGTGGGGTTGTATTTTTTTAAAGAAGGAAAACTACCATGACTAAGTTGGGTTTTGTTCATGATGAGGGAAAAAAATTTACAGGTATTTCATTTTGTGTTTTGCATGTTGATAGTGTAGGAGGGTTACTCATTAGATAAATGAGTAGATAAATGAGATAAATTAGATAAAAAATAGCAATTACCATCCAGAATAAATTCATGGATTTAAGAATATTTGCTAAAATACTTGGGATTCATGTGCCTAAAAGAGTCGTTGGCTCTTTGAGGGAAAAAAAAAAACACTGGTGCTGGATAAGACACTCTTTTGGGGCCTCAATGGTGTCATAGTGAGGGCTCAAAGGAGTGAACAGAGCACATAAAATCTTGTGAGAAGAGACTAGCTCCAGAAAACGTGCCAGTTAGGCAGCAATGGTCAGCAACACAGAAAGATCATAGGATTTTCCGTTGGGTTGTAAGGGACCTCAGTAGGTGTCTGGTCCAACCTCCTGCTCAAAGCAGCATCAGGTGTGAGATCAGATCAGGTTGCTCAGGGTTTCATCCGGTTGGGTCTCCAAGCCTGGAGACTGCACAACCTCTCTGTGCAGCCTCTTCCATTCCCTAACTGACCTCATGGCAGAAAAGTTTTCCCTCATTTCCAGCCCGAACCTCTCGCGCTTCAACTTATGTCTGTTGTCTCTTGCTTTCCCACCACACCCCACTGGCTCTCACTTCTCAATAACCTCCCCTCAGTATCACCAAAGTCTTTGCTTCTCCAGGCTGAGAAAGCTCAGTTCCTTCAGCCTCTTCTTACAAGGCTGATGCTCCAGCCCCCTGACCATCCTGGGGATCCCCCTCCTCAACCGTCTACCTTGTGGTAACACTTAGCAAGCTGGTGAGTGACACAGGAGGCCTCTCCAGATGTTGCTGGGGCTAACAGCAGGTCCACGTGATGGTATGGCCAGGACAGGCTTGGTGGCTGCACGTGGGAAGTACTGCTCTCTCCAAGCTCGTCTAAGGTACGTGAGTATTTTTGCAGACCATCGTTGAGAAGCACTGCCAGGAGCCTGGCCATGGCCTTCCCAGCAGATTCCTGGGTTCATAGTGTGGCGTTACTAATTTCAGATATTGATATAGAAAAATATTAGCTTGGATTTGAAAATTGTGACATAGGTTAAATGCTATAAGATGTTAAAATATTGTAGAGTTTCTTTTACCTTGCTGCCTAGTTTTGAGCTGCTGAGATACAGATTTTAAGCATAAAACACCGGGGTTAGAGATATACTTAATCTTAAAAATTGTTAAGTGTCTTGTAATTGCATAACTGCAGGAGCCAAGGCTTTAAGAACAATACTGAGTGTCATGGAATTTGTGATTTGGTTTTGAAATTAAGCAACATGGATAAGGTCAAGAGTCTGTTGCTTTTGTAAAGCGAGTGTTCACCTGAGAAGGGTTTTTTCAAATAGCGAACCATGTCTGTAAAGTTCTAGAACGATACCTGCTATTATGTGTTTATCTGCTTGACACAGTAGTTAAGGTATACATTAATGCTCTAAGACATGCATTTAGAAGTACGGATTGAAATTAATCACCCTACCCCTATGTAAACTGCTTGCTAAGCACAACAGCATTTATGCTTCTATAGAGAGTTATATGTTTGTGTATTCTACGTGGGTACAGTTAAATTTAATATGTTACGTATTTAATTTTACTGCATACAATCTAAATATTAAAATACATTTAATTTTATTAAATACGTGGGGGGGGGTGGGTTATTTATATATTTAACCTGCCCAGGACAAGCATTTTTAAGCATGTCAATCTTGCAGTGGAATTGAAATAGTCAAGATCCTGCGGTGCCGGGCAGCGCCTGTGTGAGCCCTGCAAGGTGGAGACGCCCGGCCTCCGGGAACGGGCTGTGGGTGGACGGGTCTGTGGCCACACGGGGGGCTTGGCCCCTCTGTCACAGCCTGCAGAACGGACCCTTCCCGAGGGACGAGCCTGTTGGCGGAGGAGGCCCTGCTCTGGTTAAAAAGCGTGATAATTCTCCAGCCCTTAATCAGCTTTATCTCGGAATCCACGCCGCAAGCTTGAACCTACCTCTGGCTCCCTGAACTCGGCAGCTCCCTTAGGAAATCTCGGTGTGAATGTCCAGTCTGCACACCCACAGCGTGAGGTGTTGCCGCTGCCCGGAATACAGTTCCTCTTCGTACTAGAAAACCTTTATCATAAATAATCTGCAAGATGTCTGAGCAGCCGCTGCTGTTACTCCTGTGCTGGACAGTCAGATCAGGTTTGCTCCGTTATTTTACAGCCTACGTGACTTGTGAGTCAAAAAGCAGGTGCCTGTCCTTTTCACGTCGCTGAAACGCACGCGGCGTACTGTTCAAAACAATACTGCTGTCCTGCTTTACAATGCAGATAACTTCTTTCTTCTACAGTTTGTCTCACTGTATAGAGAGCAGTGGGAAATACATGGGCACGCTGCTCGATCTGCTGCTTTTTCCTGGTTGCAGAGTGCAGTCTCCTGACAAAGAGTGTCGCCCCGCGCAGCGCAGGCACGAAGCTGATGGATTAAGATAGAGAAGTATCTAGCAGCCTGTTGAGAGAAAGGACACAAAAAGAGCAAAAGCCTTGTATGGGGAATTGTTTGGGAATTGCTGCCCTTGTGAAGATGAAATGCGAGCGCTAAAAATGTCTTGTTCTTTCCTGCATACACTCTGGTATAGGACCAATTTTTATAAATTAAGCCTTCTGTAAAAGTTTGATTTTTAGACTTAACGATTCTGTACGTACCTCTTTGTATGTTTGAGATCTAAAAGCGGTGTCCGGGCATCCTTTCTTCTACAGCTAATATTGATGATCCTGCTCAACAGTTACAAAAGCACACATTTGCTGCTTCAGCTGATACATATTTACACGTTTCTGCACGTGTAAATATGTATCAACATACACCACAAAAAGGTTTTCCCTTTTTTAATTTTTTTTTTCAGTGTATCAGCCTGGATGCAGTCGTCCTATAAGGAGTCTGAAATTTACAGCAGAAGAATTACACTTTAACACTGAAAAAGCTCTTCTTCATCTGAACCGTCATTCAAAAGGCAGGATGAAAGTAGCCAAAAAGGTCTTCTATCATATTATCTGCAGGCCTCCTAGAAGAGTCTTCTGAAATTTGGGGTAAGATTAAAAAAGAACAAACAGCTTAGTTATAAAGTAGAAGCTGGTATGAACCGTGAAGGTGTAATTCTAGGGCAAAGATACTGTTTGTGCATTGACCCCTGTGCTGAAATGTCTACAGGAGCACTTCCATGTAAGAAAATGTCAGTGCAATATTTGTGCAAATAATGAAAACAGAAACAGCAATAAATTGATTACCAGGATTAAATATAGATATAATTGAAGAGATCTTTTGCTATTAAAAAATGAAAACATATGTTTTCTTTATTCTTTTGATAATAGATGTCAACGTACGGAAATGTTTAACTATGAAAAATAAGTTTTAGTGTAAGTATGGAAAGTAAGAATTGCTGAGTAGTAAAATATATTTTGGCTTTCTTAGTTCCTGAGAAATTGCTGAATTATTTGCACTGTCTGTAGTTAATGTTGTTGCCTTGTTCTTAGTGAGTTTGATTTGTATTCAGAAGTGGTATCCATTATCTTACATTTAGGGAATTAAATTCTTCTAGTTTATTTCCTTATTGCTATAACAGTTTAGTGCAGATAGTTGGGGTGTCATGACAATACCTTCTTTGTGGCTGTACTCATAGTATTTCACATAAAGAGCATTTTCCATGGGATATGGGTACTTTTTCATATGTGTGAATCTTTTTCTCCAGCTTCTGTTTCAGGTCATACATGTATATGTAGCTAAAATTCGTGCGAAAGACCTTGTTGTCTAAATGTATATGAGGTGCAGTTCTCAATATTGCAGGTGTTTACCTTCATGGCAATATTAAATTCCTCTGATGGCAAATAATGGAATGCTCATTTCATAGCCATAGGAATTTGGCCAGGGCATACAAACAATTTCTTTTTAATTTGTTTATAGTCAGGCAAGTTTATAATTAAGACAGTAACGGTCACAACCATTCTTGCAGCCTTTGCAGCTCAGCTTTCTTGTTAACATCAAAGAGAATATTTGTGGTGGAAGACATAGCAGTCGGTAATAAGTGTGGGAGAATCAATAGCATGCAGATTATTTTTGTTTTAATTTTTTTTAAATCTGGTTATCCCCTATCCTCCTATCGTCTGTGTATCTGCAATAAAGGAAAAGCATGCATACTTATTTTTTGTTACCATTCCAAATGTTGTAGATGGAAATGATAGCTGTACACTGGTACCAAAGCCTGTGCACACCCAGACCACCAGAGATATTAAAGAAAACATGCAGAGACTTACATAACCATTACATCAGTGTCTCATTTTTAGAAATGGCTGGTGTAAATTACCCTTTTGCTGATGAATCCATTGCTCTGATCTGTAGCCTGCATGGTCCAAATATGAATAAAATCAAGAACATGGTATAGCTGAACAGGAATCCTGGCATAGAATGAAGCTACTTTGTTTTGCATAGGAAACATACATGGAGGTGAATATATACTTGTGTCCATGCATACATGTGTATAAATACATAGATTGTTTTGGATTTACTGTGTCTGAGGACAAGGCCCTATATGTGACAGACATTTTAACTTAAGGGGTTGTGCATCTTTTGTGTCAGTTCTGAGACAGCTGAGATCAGCTGAAGTATCAGTCCTGGAGGGTCCCTGTGTAAGAAAGAGAGCTGCCAGCATCAGGGTTTCTCTAAGGGCCTTTGAGCCTATGAATTGACTGCTCTCACAGCTTGGTCCAAAATAGCTTGTATTTGTTGGCTATGAAGCCCATTTATCTCTGCAACAACTAGGGACATTTGTTTGGGGCTGAGCATCTTTGCTGGAAAGGTACTGGGGGATTGTGAGTTTCAAGGCCTTAAAATAAGTAATGATTTCCATTGACGAAACGTCACCGTTTTGTTGGGGTTTTTTCTTCTTTATGTTAGTTACGTGCTAGTGGTGTTAAAAAGCTGAGATTTGGGTGCCCATATATTTTATACTGAATTTAAAACATAAATAGCTCACCATAAGAATCTTTTTAGACAAAATGGAGAGAGAGAAAAAAACCAGTCTGATTAAGAGGTCGTTGTTCTTATTAAGAGAATAGTGTGTTGTTATTGCTGCCTCTGATATACACAGGTAATACATGTATCTCTCTAAGACTAGACCTTAACTTGACTGGTGAGAGAAATTAATACAGAAAATGGACAGTGCAGTTGCTGCAATATTAAATTGCTCTTGCAAGACTGCATTTCTTGCCAGTCCACAGCAAATGACTTATAATTCTCTTTTCTTTTAATTTTTTTTTTCCAGAGAAGGAATGTGCTGGAGTAGAAATACAGTATGTAACATAAAGATTAAGATGTATCCTCAAGTTCGTTAATTCATTGGAAAATAATTTACTTTCTCTATCCAACTAAAATGATAGTAGTAAAGCAGGAAAGTTTATTTGTAGGAGAAGCTGGTTACTTCATATTTGCATTGTTATCAGTTCCTTAGGATGTTGCCAAACATAAAATATTTGGGATGAACTGTCAGTGCTGAGCATATTGTTCAGAGTTACTGTAGTAGGGCAAACCTTTTTCTTATAGGTTCTATAAAATGTCTACAGGCTAAAATAAATATGGGAGTGTTCATCAGGATGTATCTCTTTCTCTCCTCGTAATTCCTGTGCAAGAGGTCCTGTCAGAAAAAGTGCCTCAGCTCTAGCTAACATTGAAAGAGAAATTTTATTTTGAAGATTTAAGGAACAAAAGAGCTTGCAAGGAATAGCGTAAGAAGGTAATTAAATTCCCTGGGTAACCCGGAGAAAGGTAGAAAGGCAGTAATGTTACATTGAAGTATTTTGGGCAAGTCATAGTCTTTCTGTTATTTTTGTGTAAGACATATTCTTAAATTTCCATAATTTTTTTTTTNNTTTTTTTTTTAAATTACCAAAGAGGTTATCAAATTTTTTCATTGTCTCATAATATTACTTGAGTGCTCCCAATAACATGCTTATATTAGTAATCAATGAAACTGAATTTTTAAACAAACAATGATTAGCATATATGAATTCTCACCATTGGAAGCTGCATACCCAGCTAAAGCAATATCTGAGTCAGGTAGACATGAAATGAGTTCATAGTTCCTATGTTTGAAGTACTAGGAGCATAATTTCTCTGTACGTAGTGAGATGAGATGGGTGATTTTTTCCTGCCTACTTTAAAAACCTGATCTGGGTGGAAGGGTTGTTTCTGTAAGCACCTGTAGCCGTTTCATCACGTGTGTGAGTTCCTGCTCCTGGGCACTCAATATCTGCCAGGTTGAAAGTCACGGGAGATGATCGAGTCGAGGGAGGTGATTCTGCCCCTCTGCTCTGCTCTGGTGAGACCCTGTCTGGAGTACAGCATCCAGCTCTGGAGCCCCCAACATAAGAAGGTGGAGCAGGTCCAGAGGAGGGCCATGAAGATGATAAGAGGGCTGGAACACCTCTCCTATGAAAACAGGCTGTGAGAGTTGAAGTTTTTCTCTCTGGAGGGCTCCAGGGAGACCTTATAGTGGCCTTCCAGTACATAAAGGGGGCCTACAGGAAAGATGGGGAGGGACTCTATCAGGGAGTGTAGTGACAGGACAAGAGGTAATGGGTTGAAACTGAAAAAGAGGGATTTAGACTAGATATCATGAAGAGATTCTTTACTTTGAGGGCAATGAGGCACTAGAACTGGTTTCCCAGAAAAGCTGTGGAACTTCCACAGAACACCCAGAGAAGCCTGGAAGTGTTCAAGGGACAGTGTCCCTGCCCAGGGCAGGAGAGTTGGAGTAGATGATCCTTAATGTCCCTTCCAGCCCAAAGGATTCTATGATTAAATGACCCGCACACCCATATTGCTTGCGACTAGAACCGGTGCCTGTTCAATGGACTAGGAGGAGCTGTGCTGCTTTTATCAGGAGAATTCGGGACACCTCTGTCACACGCACGACAGTCTTCTGTGTTCTTGCTTTGCAAAATGCATCAGGACTTATTCTTTCTAATAAAAATGAGTTTCTTCATTTCACTGTCAAAAATAAGAGTGGCCTAGTTATTAAAAACTATTAAATATATACAAGCAGAAAATAAAAATTAAACCTCATGAGCAGGTTTTACTAAAAATGGTGACGTTGGAGGAAATAAAAAAAATCGTATATTCCAGATGCATTATTCAGTGCTGAATTTTGAAGAGTCTTGGTGTTGAAACTTTGTATTTTTATTTATACTAGCAGCCTCATCACTGCAGTTCAGAGAAACGTTAGCAAAATTTGGCTCTTCTTTTGAGAAATGTGGCTCTTTTTTGAGGAATTATCATAATTTGTTAACATCATCGTTTTTCATACATATGTATTTGTGTATTTTTTTCGTTACAGAGAGTGGTCAAAATCAGCATAGAAAGGGGACGTGAAAAAGATGCCAGTATTATGATTTGAAATGTTAGTATGACATTGCCATTCAGCAGCAACAGACAAATCTGTTAATACAATTCTGTCTTTTTATTGTATCAGACATTATGTTACTCAGTCTTTGGACTTCTGCATGGTTTTGATGCTTTCAGGGAAATGGATTTGAGAAGCATGATTTTTTTTTTTTTAGTAAATTAAATGCACCTCAGAGAATCAATAAATGGATCTTAAAGTCACCTGCTGTCTTCTCTGCTAAGAAGTAGCCGCAATTTTAAATACAAGAATGTGGAAGTAGCTCCTGGTGAGGAATTCCTCTGGTAGGTATTTGACACGCTGTGGGGTACGTGCCGTGTGTCTCAGAGTGAGCTCTGCTCTGCCTCGGTCTGACAGAGACATGGGTTTGCATTAGTACTAAACTAGCCTCCAGTCGAATGGACTGCACAGCTTCCATTTAATCCCTCATCTGGTGATTCTTGGGGCTCCCAATGTTTTCTCCATCCATGCCCCAGTAGTTTATAGGCATGCTTAGTGAAATGACTTGTTGATACAGCAAGTTTTCTTTTCCTGTGAACAAGTTCCATGTATGAAACCAGATCCCAACATTGGCATCACTGCTGCAGAGCATCAAACTGAGCATCAGCATCAGCTGAACTATTCAAGCTGCTTTAAAACTCCCCATTGGATGTCACTGCTTCCGATAGTGCCCTTAGCACTCCGAGAACCCCTGGGCTGTAGCATCCAGCCAGCCTGTAACTCAGCCATGGAGATGTTGAGTTGGGAGCCTTTTCTTTGCTCTCATTCACATTGGTGCCTTCAGACAATCTGAAGCACATCTTCAGACAAATCTTCTGGCCCATGAGCACTGCTCAGAGGCCAGTCTTTAATTTTTCCTTTACATTGGACCTTGAATGAAGAAGATCTCACTTGCTTTTAAGAAACTGGGTTTAGGTGCAGGGTAAAACCCTACTGATTTTGAGGTCGAGAGGTTGAGGTTGAGAGAGAACTCTCTTACATTCTGTTTTTGAAGACTGTAAACAGTTCCAGCCTGATGTACCTTTCAGGAGACTGTAGCAACTCTTGAGAACAGGAGAAGGTGGTATTGTTAAAGATATTGGAGCCCTTTTACAGGAATATCTGGTATTCTTTGATTAAATCTAAGCAGCTGATATTCAGGATATGATTTTTGTATTTTGTTGAGTTTTTTTTTTTAAATTAATTTAATTTAAAATTAATCATTTTTTCTTGTAGAGAGCTATTTCTGCTGTATGTATATAGTGAAGACTCAGGAGTGCACACTGTTGTTGAAAAGTAAATTAAAGGCAATGTTATTTCTAATGTAAATGTGGAACCGCTGTGGTCACGGGCTCACAGGCTGCTCTAAATTCATAGGTTCGTGCAGCACCACCACTCTGACTACAAATCCTGATTATAGGAGAATAGTGTAAAGAGACTGCATTTCCCTTGTCCTGTTTGTAGATATGGTTTAGCAGGTAGACATGAAATTCATCAATGCCATTTGTCCACTCAGCTCTCTGTGGAAGAGCTCCACAAATCACAAGAGTCTATGGCTACTAAGATGGTTGACATAATCAAAAGGTACATCTATAAAACTGATTTTGTACAAGCTGGGTTCAAGCAATTATCTGGCCTCTCTGCTCTGTTTGTTTTTTGGGTTTTTTTAAATAATTATTTATTTCATTTTTCTTGAATATTTTTGGACAATGAAATTGTGTGTGCACAAAATTCAGATTTAGTAAACTGTCCACAAAACCCAATTATTTACTAAAAAAAAAAAAAGGCTAAAAGAACAAATAATTTGAAGTGTATACTAGGTATAATAGTAACAGCTGTGCAATATATTATTCTCAGACTCTGCAATGGGGCACTGGGATTGACATAAATTGCTCGGAGTATTCCCTGGATTAAAAATTCTTGCTGTTTAGGTTCCATCATGAAGTGGTTGGCATCCCAACAATCATAACAAGTGTATTTGTTGGCAAGGAATTAAAAATGGTGGTGCCTCTGAAGTTTTGCAGGAGGTCTACTGCCTGGGGATGGTAGACAGTTGTAGCTGTTACTAATGCGATTCTGTTGTCTGTGTTGCAGCTAATTTCTAAAACAAAACAAGATTGGCCCCACATTCTATTCAGTAATAGGAACTGGTATGTTTGATTTTCTTTGAGAATTTTCTGACACTGAGGTTTTCGTGTGCCTACTTCTTTTTTGTTGTTGTTGTTTTGATAATGAATTAAATCTGACTACAAGATCTCTCTGCCTTTAAACCACAGTAAGGGCTGCTTGAAAAAGTATGACCCTCCGAAAATTTTTACCCTCAAGAGGAAATATCTGATTTTTCGTTTGTCTTTGATCTGATCTCATCAATGATGCAATTTTACTTCTTCAAACAATTGAGCCTGCAGTTCATTACAGTGCAGTACCGGAACCCTTCTATTACCTTATTTTTAGCAACAATTACATTGAGCCTTAAAATCACATTTGCAAAAAGAAAGGCCTGCATGCGCCGATCTCTTAGTGCTTAAAATTTGTTGTCACTTGTGTTTCCAAGAGGGGTGCTGAAAGATTGAATTTCAGCATCTTCTTTCTCCTGAGAGGAGACCAGTTGGATGAGGCGTTGTTTGGTGGTGTGGCTTCATGATGTTTCTCTATGGCCGGGTCAAATTCAGCATCTGGTAACCTCGCAAAACTATTTCAATTCTGACATCTTTGCAGTATTTTCACTTACTCTCCCGTTTGGCCCGTGTACTTGATCTAAGGATGCTGTGTCTGTTTCACTGTGTCACTCCGGCCGGGGGGTGGTTATGTGTGACCCATTTTGACGTGCTGGCTGTCATGTAGATGCTGATGGCCACCTCCACTTACAAATCAAGGATGAGTGGCCGGAGAGCCCTCTGACGCCCTGCCTCAGGCAGGTGAACCCTTGGTGGTGACTCAGTAGAGCTCCTCAACTCAAAACTCTGCACCTGCAAAGCAACTCAGCCCAGAGGAGGCTCTGAAGGGGAGCTCTGTTTCTACAGGGATTTAGCATCTTCCCAGAGCAGAGCCTCTGACTATTTTTTAGAGCTTATGTGCTTGATTAAAACATAATTTCTCTTCAGTTTATGGAGTTGAGAAGCTCTTAGAGGCATGAATTAATGGGGAGACAGGTTCTGTCTGCTACAGGGTTGAGGAGCTGTGCTGCAGAAGAGAAAAATCACTCTGCTGGGTGATTTGTTAGGTTCAAACAATGCTTCCTGAAATTTTCAAGCAAGAATGTTTATCTGCACTTGAGATTGACCGGCAACATTGCTTCTTAGGAAACTTGCCATTAGGGAATGTTGTCATTTTCTTAAATATGGACATTAAAAGTCTAGGAAAAGTAATGTAATATTTTACTTAGGCAGAAGGGAGGTGAGGGAGAACACTTCAGAAGATTTGGAGGTGTCTGCTGAGGTTGTCAGAACAACCTCCTGTCCCTGTGGCTGTGGCAGCCCAACTGGAACTTGGAAAGAGGAGCATAGTTTGCCATTTTGAAAAACTGGATATTTTATTCTCATTGTACCTGACTGAAACATCCATGTATTATATGTAGTAAAGCTCTCTGAATACCTATATAAAAGTTGGCTGCAAAAATATGGAGCCCTCATATCATTTACCTAGCATACTGTGCATGGAAACACAGATAGCATCGGGCAGGCCCAGAGAGCCCCACAGAGAGAAAAAAAAATCTGAGTAACAGCACCTAGAAATGGGCAGATTAATCCCCTGTAAGGAACCAGACCACTAGGAATGCAAAGAAGAAGGCCAAGAAGATTTTGTGTGTTTGTGGAAGAATTGTGTCTGTGTATGAACCTGACAAAGGGAGTAAAACTGACAAAATGAGGTACAGCTTTTTTACATTTTCACAGCACAAAATGAAAGAGTGAAATAAAATTGCCAAGAGTGAATACACAAAACCTGGAACAGCTGAGGGAGATATTTGAGGAAAATATACATGAGGTAGCAGAGGGATACTTTTCTCTAAATCCCTAAAGCAAGAAGCAGAGAACCGGATAGATGCTTGCATCATGTGGCTGAGAATTCTGGCACGCACATGTACTTTAGAGACATAAAAGATCTCCTAATTAGAGACAGGATCATTTATGGGACATGTGATTCCAGTTTATGGGAGGAATTGCTGAGAAAAAAGACATCTAACCCTAAAGGAATGAATGAAAGAACAAGAGCAGCTGAACTGTCCAGGGAAAGGAGCAAAGCGTTGGCTGCTCTTGCAATCCAGAGGCTCTGCTTCAAGCGAGCCCAGAACAGGGGGCAGAGCTGGGCTGATGGAGGAGGCTGCTGTAGCCCTGGGCTGGTGCACACCTCTCAACACGTGCTCGAGGGGACATGGAAATCATCATTACTGAGGTCTCCATGCTGAGTGCAGCCTCTTTTTTGTGAAAAAGCAGCTGTACTTAGCAGTTGCAAAAAAATTTCCAGGGTATGGGAGGAAATTTACAGCAAGGCTTAAGCAAATTCAACAGCTTGTAGCACGTGGCCGCTGCAGAAAGTGGTTGCCACAGATGTTTTCAGCTACCAATTGCACCAACTGTATTTGTGCCAGGCTTGGGAATCAGCAGCCTCTGGGAGGGCAGAGGGGCCATGGAGCCACCAGCAGGGCTGTGNNGGTGGGACACTGGAACAGGTTGCCCAGAGAAGCTGTGGCTGCCCCATCCCTGGAGGGGTTCAAGGCCAGGCTGGATGGGGCTTGGAGCAACCTGGTCTGGTGGGAGGTGTCCCTGCCCAGGGCAGGGGGTTGGAACTTGATGATCTTCAGGGTCTCTTCCAACCCAAACCATTCTACGATGGGGTTTTGGCAAGGTGAAAGCAAGTTCTGCTTCAGCAGAACAAGAAACAAGTCTGGTTTGGAGCTCAATTTGTATGAAGAAATATGAAAGGCATTGGAATGGGCTGCCCAGGGAGGTGGTTGAGGCACCATCCCTGGAGGTATTCAAGAGATGAGTTGATATGGTGCTCGGGGATATGGATTAGTGTTGGTGTTGTTTTGGGTGTTGTGTGTGCTTTGTGTGGGTTTTTTTTTTTTTGTTCATTTGTGGAGGGTTTTGTTTTGGGGGTTTTTTTGTCTTTTTTTTTTTTTTCATTGGTTGGACTAGATGATCTTAAAAGGTCCCTTCCAAGCTAAGTGATTCTGTGAAACCAAACTGGTCCCTAGTGAAAGCCAGCTTTTAGGTGGGTTGGGTTAGCAACGCCTGTTTGGTCACCAGATGTTTGCATGAAAAGCACAACAGCTGTCAAAGTTGTGGTGACCCATTCGTGGTTGAGAGAGAGGAGAATTAGGAAGACGATGTTTGAAAGTGGCACCAGGAAGTTAATCTGAGCGTGACCTGAATGTTACCCCCGGTTTTTGTGTTCCTGTACAGTGTTCTCTAAAGAAAAGCCAATTATATTTTGGAAGAATAGGGGCCTCTCATGTTGTTATTCATCATGTGGTACATGAAACACTAACACTAACTCAGAAATTGTGAATTAACCTTGTCCTTTCATCACGTATGGTCATCTCATCACTAGACTGGTGACTGCTCAAAGCTGCCTGAAAATGGCTGGGCCCCAGACAACTAAACTTTTATGCATCAGTACAAAAGCAGCAAAGAAGATGAGAAGGAAAACTGATTGTCCCAAGGGATACAGCATAGTGGTTTGGGTAGTTCTGCTTAGAAAGTCACTTGTGGCTTTTGTAATGAGGAACTTAAGGTTTGAATTTTCAGACTTATTAGCTGTACATTTGTTTGTTTTTTATTAACTTAATATACTACGCGCCACATTTTCTTTGGGGTATTGAGTCTAGTGATGGATTCATCCAATTTAGCTCTAAATGCATGGGCTTTCTTTTTCATAAAACTTTGAAGAGATTTGGGTCTCAAATTTCCTGAATTAGTTTAGTTTAGTTTATGCCGGTGTATTTTTGGTACAGCAGCTAATGTTTTCTGTCCAGTTTCCTTTCTGGCTAAAGTATAAAGGTAGCGTGGTTTTTGTTTGTTCTCTTTCTTGACCCGTGAGAATTAGAGCTGTCTTCTTATACGAGCAGACACAGTTAAACCACTTCAGTCTACAACAGACTCAGTGGAAGTTTCCAATCCTCTAGCTCTCTGCTCCAACAGAAAAGAAAAGCAGGTTTTAAAAAGGCTGAGAAAGATATGGTTATTAAGCTAATACAGTATCCTTCATCTAGCTGCTAAAAATCTTGACTGTTAACAGTGATTAAATATAATTGCATCAGTAAAGGTGGTGTGAAAAAAAAACAATCCTGACTTTCATCTTTAGGAAATGCTGATTCCTTGAGTTAAAAAGTTTCATGTAACATTGCTGTTTTATTTTAGGTAGTGCTTTGAACATTTTTTAAATGCAGGAATATGTAGAAAAAATAAATAAACTATAGCAGAATAAATACACAGTTCTGAAGTATTCTGGTAGGTATTCTGCAGTATTTGTGGTTTTATTCAAAAAGAAAATTGTGCATAAAACTGAAAAGTTAATGGAAAAATATTCAACCACCTTAAAGATCTGACTGAATAATGAAGATATTAGCAAGGAAAAAAAGCAAACAAACAAACCACCAGCTATGTGCCAGATAAAATTTTAATTGAATGGCATGAACAGACTCCTGGTCATTTCAGTTAAAGCTATTCAAGTAATATTTTTTTCCTACTCTTGAGGTTGGAAGGGAATCTGTTGATTATTTTAAGAGCTGAAAAATGAAGTCGCTAAACTTTTTGTCCTATTTTCGTATATATAAAATCTGAGCTATGTCTTGTCCTTAACACCACACAAGCTTTATAGCGGTTGTAAAATTTCTCCAAGTGATGTGATCTGAAAAAGTTCTTCCTAGACAGTAAGATGTTAACAAATTAAGCAGTTTGGGTATAGTGCAGAATACCACATGCTGTTCTGCATCCTTGGAGATGAACTGAATATTTACTGATTTGGTTTTATTCTGTAGATTATGAGAAATTATGTAAACTGAAACAGGACTATTAACCTCCTTCAGTGCAATACTTAAAATGATGAAATAACCTAATTCTTACACAGCTCTTGTCACTGCCAGTGTTAAGTGTGACAGCACATAGTTATTGCAAGAGCCTCAGCTACTACTGAGATGAAGTCTAACAGTGATCCCTGTTTGCTTAGAGAAATCATATACTCCAAATGTGTTCCAGAGGAATATCAAATATTTTTTGTGGGTGTTCAAGAGAAGTGTTAATTATGAAGCAGAGATACTGTTTCCACTGGAAAATGCAGTAAAAATGTATTTAACTATTCCCCTAAACCGGCAAAGTCCAGATCTTGAGGTGGCCTGTGGTGAGGGTAAACTAAACTCTGTGTCTTCTTCACATATAGGCACTTTCTGCTTTTAAGGTTTTAAAGATATTAAAACCATGAAAATGTCTTGATATTTTGGGCACTTAATGAAATCTTCAAAGAATGTAAGTGTTTGGATACTAGGTAGATATTTGTACCGTACAAAACAAAGATAGTGTGGATGATGACAAATGAGTCCCTTGTGAATTTATTATTCCTATTCTGCTTAACTATTTGCCTTTTATTTTGAGAATCACAAGTGGAAAAATATTTTTATAATCTGTGTTTGGCTTTTTTGGCCCTCATGCGATTTTGATTCATGAGTTGAAATCCTGTTTCCATGGAAATCAGCTGAATTGTTGATCAGCTTTCAATTTCTCCCACAAATTAATGTGACTGGGGACATCATCTAGGCTGATTCTGTCCATAATGTTGGCCACAGTATTTATCCTTTTATCCCTTATGAATAGGAGCTGTGTTCTGGTGGTGATTTAAGTCAAGATTCCCAAATATAGTTGTAGCAAATTTTCTTGTATTAAGAGAAACACAAATTTACCAAAAATGCAAGAAAAGATAAAAAAGTATGACATGCACACTTGACACCCTGGCAACATCCACATCCTCAAGCTGTCCCCAGGGGCAGCAGCAAGCCATGGTCACGATTAACTTTTAAGCTTCTACAACCAACCCACCTCGTGTTTTGTGAGGTTGAGTCATGCCTTCACTCACAGCCTGTCTCTCTTCTGTACTGCTAGGGACTCGACATGTCTCTGTTGGAAGGGAACGAGCATCATCCACATAAATGCCCATTGAACATAAAGCTCCCTTGTTACCTTCTGGACATACTGAGCAGGAGGAGAAGAAAAATGTGACCAAAATTTGTCAAAGAGAATAGCAGGGCTTTTTTTTTCCAGATTTCTGGAAGAGAGAAAGCAAGCCAACAACTCTTTGAGGTTTGTAGAGGACAGGACAGTGTCTGCAGTATCTCCTGATGGCCAGGGTGTGAAGCTCATAGATGTCATCACATAATACCTGACCGTCACAAGTCCTCAGGAGGATACTTGGGTAATAACAGCAGAGCGCTGTGATCTCTCCTTTGATCAGCTTGGGCCAATAGAGCTACTCTGTTCAGGTACTTGAACTTGACAGCATTCTCAGTAATTTTGTCCAAAAGTGGTAGTTCAGTTTGTGGGCTGGTATTGTCCATTGTCAGCATCAAGTGACTTCTTGTGTGACAGCTGTCAACAACTTCCCCAGTGGGAGCCGGCAGATCTGCCCCTGCTCCGTACCCTCACCGCGAGTAATGGGTGTAGTTTTTCACTGATGACTTTCAGAACAGCTGAAATAAAAATAAACACTTCATCTTTTAGGAAGTAAAAAAAAAAAAAGTTTTTGAGTTTTTGATAAATAGTGTGGGAAGAGGGGCTTCAGCTCAACTTCTTTTAATTGGAGGAGTAAGGAGAAGTGAAGCTCGAAATGCCAGCTCTGATGTTTCTTTAGCTCTTAGCTTATAACTCAAAGAAATGGATGTGGTGGGAATTGGCTTTTGTGGGGAGGGTGGGACAAGAATGTGATTGTTTGCTGCTTTAAAAGTGTTTGTTTGTCAGGCATTTGGGTGGGAGGGTGGCAGTGAAAACAGACCCTTCCCCACCCTGCAAATACCAGGTGCTGAACTTCAGCAATATTCAGATTCGGAGTGTATTTCTGGCTTTCCTAGGCTTTGATCCTGCCGTTGAATCCGCGGGGGTGCAAAAATCCAGCCACACGGATCCGATTTCGAAATCCTGGCCTTAATTATTTATGGTTTGGTTTGGACAAATTACTGTTCTCTGTGCAATTACCACAGTTATTACTAGAAACATAGAGCTATCTAAAACATACATGTACTCATTATGTATGTATGTACATACTTTTTAAGATGTTGCCTTTATTAATGTTGTTTCAAGGCTTAACTGAAATTCTCATTACTCAGTCTTGCCCTGTGCTGCTTCTTACCTGACCACAGTGGCCCAGATCCATCGCAATCAATTTTAAGAAAATCTGAAAGCAGTCCCAGGACTAAAAGAAGAACATCTAGCTTTATACACCTCGCAACAAGATCCTAGTGTTTCCTTAAGCTGCAAATGGATCATACTAGTTTTTCTGCATAAAACAGGCCCCCCTTTTTTTTACTGTCTCTGTGCCCGATTCATAAGACTCCAGTTAGATCATTTTCATCTGCATATAAATAGAAGGTGAATCCCTTATGAGAAAAAAAAAAGAAACAAACAACCTTTTAACCAACAACAGTAAATTTCATGAAACTAAAACACAATCAGAATTTTACAGCAAAGTCAGACATGGCAGTACCATTCCAGAAGCTGGAAATGCCAGGAGCCAGGAGCATTCTGTAATTAGAGTAAGGCAAGCTTGGTGACTTTTATATATTTCCCAAAGTAATTTTTTTCCTTCTTTTCCCTTTTTTCCTGGATCTTTAATCATGAACTAATGCTGAGACATTTGCTGTCATAGTGCTGACAAATACGTTCCTGGTACTTGAGTGTTGCTTTAAATTTGGAGTCTTATCTTTATTTTTGTCCCTGAATGGACCTAAAAGATACATATTCTCTTCAAATGCTCATAGGTAGGATATGCCAAGCTAGGTAATTTCACTTATTGCTTATTCTCAGTTGGAAGACAACTGAAAATTAGCAGGAGCTTTCAGGTAATTCCTCTGCCTGCTTCAAATTGCGTGAAACTGAGTTTTATTTGAAGTTAGAAACCTGTCCCCCAGCTTCCAATGACCTGCTGTCCAGATACTCCCAAACGTGTTCCTCGGTCGCAGCCGGTTTGTCAAATTTTAGATTGGCAACCAAACCGAGGGACAGCTGGATGTGCTTTTCTCTTCATAAAGTTTCAAACAGTTGTCCTCCAAAAGGTGAGGTGGAAGACTTCTCTGTCCCACCTCCTACGCGTTTCTCCAGCCGGGGGAACCCAACCCGTGGTGCGAGCCGAGGGCTGGTGTGGGGCAGTGAGGGCTCTCTAGGCCGTGCCACAGCCTTCCTGCGTGGCCTCTGCCGGCACCGACCCTCTGCCGCCTTTCCACCAGCACCTCACGGGCTGCTGCCCTCGGAATGTCCCCTTGCTGACGTCTGTTGTGCTCAGACAGTTCATGTGGAAGACAATAAAACATAAAATACTCTTCCTAAATGCTGTCGGCCGCCCACAATGCATTGAGAAATGATGTGCAAGAAGGTCATTTGCATTTCAGCTAATGAGACAGTGGCTCCAGTTTTGATTTTCAGCAGGTTAGCGTATGCTTTGGGATCTGAGATTTCAGTCCAGTGTGTTATGGATGTGAATTGTAGTCCTGGTCTCGGTGTACAAAGCACTTGCTAGAGTCATGAGCGATATTTGTTTTGCACGTTAGTATCCAGGAAAACTAAATGGCATTAAAGGTATTCTAGAATGGTAAAAAAACTTTCAAGTAATAATCTTTTTTCTATTAGTGAGTTATCAGAAAATTATGGAATCTCACAAAGCTCTGTGTTTTTGTCTCATAGAAAACAGTGCACTTGCATTTCAGTAAATAGCATTTATAATTTTTAAAAACAAAACACAGCAATAGCATTTTCCAATTTATTAAATAATGCAAAAGATTTTTTCTAGTTCAGTACAGTTAGTTCATGTTTCCGATTCGTGGTTGTATTTAGTGCTTCATTAAAAAAAATATTCTCCAGTTTTTAGCATTTCCTGTTCCGGAGCTTTGGTTGTGGCCTGTGTTGGATCTAACTGTTTTCTAAGCCTGAAATAAACCTCTTGAAGGGATCCTCAGTCTTCTCCTGATGGAAAGCAATAGTAAGCTAAAGCAGAGGGTCTATTTAAGGCCCTTAATGATGAGAAACCAGTTATGCAACGGGGGAGAATTTTACTCTTAATTTACTTGTACAATGTTTTTCCCCTACAGAATTACTGATTCTATCATGGATTGTATGGATATTAGAATTCTTATTTTAAAAGATTGTGAGCCAAGGTTTAAAATGACTAGTAATGCTGGAAATGCCAGTGTTGGAGAGCTGAGCTTGAGACCTTGCCGATACCCCTTCCAAAAGTTTCAAAGCATTCACCTCTGCCCAGGAGATCCACTTGTAAGGTGTCTCAGGCTGGGATATAAAAGTCCGAACTTGTCACCTTTCAGCCTTTGACTTACAATTTTTAAAAGAAAATGCTATAAATATATACTTGCTTGTAATACAAAGTGATGTCTTCTATAATAGTTTCCCATAGTAAAAAATTGTCTGCCTGTATTTCTATATGGGAAATGTGGGGAATGTTATACAAACAAGAAACGTGCTTCATCTTTCAAGCTACAAGTAGATTATGGCTTTTCAAAACCTGCAGATTCTCCCTGTAAATTAATCTTCCAGTGTCTTTTGTTGGTGTCTTTTAACTTCTATCAGCTGCTAGCTCGAAAGGTAATGATAACGCATCAGAATTGCACCCTTTTAAAAGAACAAAAGCAGGGTGCACATCGGTAATAATAGTGTAATGACACCAAATCTATGCATGTGTGGTTTAGTATTATTTACCTAAATGCTCATTCATTGGCACGTAGGCAATTTCTTCGATGCTTTATCTTCTTATTATGTTTTGGGCATCATTAGACATCCACCCACAAGCATTTTAAAGATTTTTCCACACGGCCATAAAATTGCACCTTCCTCGTTGAATGTAAAATCAAGCACACCTGTAAAAACAAAGCAGTGGAATCGTATGCATCTCTTCCTGGATGTTTAACTGCATTGCAGTAGAGCTGAGGGGTGGTTTGCCTTCACAGACTCAGTAAAATTAAAGGTCGTGTCCGAATGCTACGTCTTCCTGTTTAAAATGAATAGCTTGTAAATGTTTATCTCAGCTAGAAGTGAGAACGTGGTCTACGTTTGTGCTCTCCCATTCCCATCTTGAGAAACTGTGCAGAAAAACAGCTGCATATCCTTTCATGTCCTTCTTCTGCTGTTAAACATTTACATTTTTGATTTTAATTCCTTGCCAGGTTTCCCCTTCCTCACATTCAGATTCCTGGTTGAAGCTTGCATGTAGAGCCATCTAGATTTATAGTGGGTTACATTGTTTTCTGCTGAAAAGAGTGAGAGAAAGAAAGAAATACAGTGCAGAAGTACTGAGAATTCATGTACAGCGTCATACAGTATATAGTTTCTTTGTGTTCTGCCAATATGTATTTCAGTTTAAAATGTCTTGAGGCTGGTTGGGACTATTTCTATAGAGAGAGGACCAAAGTATACAGTATATTGGCTTCTATTTTGCTGGTTTTGGACAGTCAGGGCTGCTTTCCATTTCCTACAATGTTCCAATATAACTAAATCACATATACTCTGTAATGGAGGCTTCTGAGACCTGGGGCTTCTGTAAAATGTAAAAGAGCAAAGTAGTATTTATACAGTATAATATTTTGATTCGCTAATGAGCTGTGAGGTGGGTGTTATCATGAACTACTGTGCAGCAGGAAACGTTGCTAAACCATGCATCAAGTTAACTCCATCTCCGAATCGTTGCAGATAACACAGTGTTTAGTTTCTAATTAGACTTGTGTTGTGCTAATTCTCGTGAGTAGTGTGAGTGAGTGACATTCTGCATTTTATTGGCAAGTGCCTGAGCAGCTGCCTGCGGCTCCGGGAGGAGGCCAGCCTACAGCTGCTGAGGAAAGTCAGCCCTTCAGAGAAACTGCTTTGCAAGATTAATGCACACTGATTGGTATGGCCTTCTTCTGAGGGGGAAGGAGGAAATAGGGCACGTAGTCTTGAATTAGAATAATAATATTCTAGTCCTAAACGGATTAAGAAAGAAATTTTTAACTGAAAAAAAAAAATCTTCTGAGTAATAGTTCACAAATTATTTATTTCCTTTGGATGGTCTTTTGCACTATTTCTTAGGAGAGGATGAACATTCTTCTTCTACCATGCCTCGATCCCCTGCATTTAAAACACAGATGGTTTGTCCAAAGTCCTGTTTTCTGTACATGTGAGTAATACGTGTAACATTAAAGGCAAAATCTTATGAACTATTTCTTGGCGGAAGATGCCAGAGCAGCATAGGCATTTTATGTAGCTAAAATTATTTCTGAGTCATTTTTGCTAGCGTGTTTTCTTTGTGGTCTTCTCCAGTCAGTATTTATGGTAGTCCAGCTCCACTGTGGAAGTAAAAATAGCAATACGGATTTGGTATAGACAGTCTCATTGAACTAGATTGGCTTATTTTAAGGTACATCCTCTAACTTAAATTCTCTAGTCAGGTCAAAATCTCTTCAGTCAGATTCTAAATGTTCCGCTTTTTTGAATCATCACCATAGTTGTGTTGAGCACTAATAGAGTGCGCCTGTGGCTCTTGGATGTTATTCATGTAGCATTTGAATTTTTCACAGCCTTTAAAGCTTTTCTCATTTCAACCATGGAAAGTACCTGAGGTAGAGCAGCGCCGTTTCTCCCTTTCATGGACTGGAGGCAAATGGTTAGGTCCCTTGTGTGTGTTTCAAGGTACAGGCAAGGGGGCTGGCTAAGGAGTGGCATTTTCTCGGGATGATCAAGCTGTGGCTTGCTGCAAATCCTTCTCTGTGAGCAGCGTTAGAGGCCTTTCCTGGAACAAGCTCCTTGGGTGATTTAAATTTTTTGCTGTGAGGGTGGTGAGACGCTGGAACAGGCTGCCC
>BJBW01005424.1:88135-116953 GCA_004320125.1 Scolopax mira
TCCCTGCCCAGGGCAGGGGGGTTGGAACTCGATGATCTTCAGGGTCTCTTCCAACCCAAACCGTTCTATGATTCTGTGATCTGTGGGAGGTTGGCGGCACAGGGTCCCTGGAAAGGCAGATGAGACACATAGTGGCAGACTTGGACTAGTTGTGTTTGGCAGAGAACAGATCTGAGGAGTATGGTAGTCACGCTATGGGTCAGAATTTCTATTTAAATGGCATTCCTTGTGGATTTCCTTGCCCAGTCTAGTATAAATGTCAATGGTACCCTGCAGCTGCTGAGTTTTCAGAATTGCTAGGTGTGCACTAGAGGCTGCAAAAGATGTGTTTGTACAAATCATGAAACAAATAAAGGTATTCACTTTCGTCTGCATGTGTCGGCTTGCCAGTAATGCTTTCTTTGCAGACTGTGTAAATAAAAGTCTGGTTTTGCTTTATCAGTTGATACTGGGGTAAATTAAGTTAAAATTTGTAAGCCTCAACAATATCCCGGGTAATACAAGTTAATCATGGAGTAAGAGTGATAAAATTTGTCATCTGCTGAGAAAGGAAGATGTAATATAACCCAAACCTCCTATTTACTTCCCCTCTGACTCTGTTTCTTTTTTGGTCTCTCTCAGAAAACACAAAAAGACATCTCTGGACCCTGTGAGAGCATTAGGAAACTTGAAAAAAAATCACATGGCATAAGTACTCACTATGGTCAACATGTTTTAACTATGAAATGGCAGACTGTGCACACTTTATTATACTCAGTAAAGATCTTCTGCTGTTTTCTTTGAAGATGAAACTTGTCTTGGACTTCACTGGCCATGGAATCAGACTTACTGCAGATTGTTGTAGATTAGGCCATGTTGTAGATTAGGTCACTTGCTTATATTTCAGTTACGGCGTTTTTTCCAGTTTCTCTTCTACTGCTGTTGTGTTAAAGCAGTGCAGCTGGCTGGAGGGCTGTAGGCATTGAAAGGGCTGGGGTATTAAAAATAGAAGCTTTGGGTCCATTTTCGTAGTCAAACAAATTTTTATATCCCAAGTGCAGTATTTTATGTTGCCCAAGGAAAAGGATATTGTTTGCTGCACTTGAAAATAACACAAAAGCCATTCCAACTCTCCTTGAAGCCAGTGGCAAAATTCCTTTCAATGGAAAATTGCTTTCAATGGGAATTTGCAAAAGACCCGTTATGCAATTTCTGTCAGAGTAGAAGAAAGCTGTGAGTCCATAGTCCCATGCTAATGCAAAATGCATACATTCTCTTTTGGTTTTGGTGTAACTAATTCTTTTATTATTTTTTTCAGAGAATATGGAAGTGGTTGGTCACAGAAAATAGCTGCAACAAGGCTTGCTGAGACACCCCTCTTCCTCCAGATGGTTGAAGGGATGGCCTGTAAAATTTGCTGTCTGTGGAAAACTATCCTAATGGCTGTGGAGGACATTGCAGTCAGGACTTGCGTTAAAGCCTTTGCCCTGTCTGTTCGGCAAAACATTGATGCAAAAGGGGAGCATCATCCTAAAGTGAATATTAGGAAGAAGCAATGTTATCTTGTCTGTTCTAGTTACCACCATGTCTTAAAATAGAAGGATAATGAAACTTAAATTTTACAGATAGAGATATATGATCCATATCAGTTTGGTGCTGTATCGTTCGCACGTTTCACAGAGAAACTGCTCTGGTTTTGGAGGAAGAGTCCTATAAACCTGTTACTCAGGAACTTCCATGTCACATGGAGAAAGACACGAATTGTGTGACTGCATTCCTAGTATTTTGTTTGAGTTTGTATTAGAGCATAGAGAAGGAAGAAGCACCTTCTTTTCCTGGATGTTTCCTTCAGTTTGGAAGATGAAGTCTCAGCTACCATTTGAATCCTTATTAATCACCAATAAACCTCTAATTCTAAATATTTGCATTAATGAACTATAATATCCTGAATAAATCTTGTGCAGAGCAGAGATTGAAAAGTAAGAACTTCAAGGAAGAAGTCTCTCCCTTTAAAATGAGTTTTCCCTTGGGCTTCCCCACCACAGGACAGCAGAAATTGGGCCGCCCCAGAGGCTGTTCTTTGGGCACCCTACTGCTCACGGTGCCTGAGCAGCCATGTGAAGAGGAACCCAACGGGGAACCTTCAGCATTGCTGTGGCTTGTGTGAAGAAAAAAGTGTGTAGATAAGTGTACCTTCCAGGTACCCGCATCAGCAGCGTGGCAGGAAAAAGGAATTTCTCATGTTCTCTCCATGTGAGCTCATCCTTAAAATTCTCCAGAACAATGAGGCTTCTCTGCAGCTGTGAAGAGCCCTAGGGCCTTGTCAGACATTCTTGCACTTCTCAGCTTATTCTGGTGCACCTTGATAGAGATAAGACTAATTATTAGATCCTCAGCTTTAGAATCCCTGCAGTTGGTGCACAGACTCTTCTTTATCTATCCTTTTCCACTCTAGCCTCACAGCGTACTTCAGTGAGATTATGTACTTGCTGCTAATGGCAGAATTTGGCTACCAGGAACAGACATGGTTTTGAACTCTGTGGGACGTGACTGAGGTGTAAATCTTCTGATCTCTTCCAAGTAGTGGCCACTCCATCATTTTTCACATAGACTTTGCCTTAAGATTGGAAAATAGTGATTTTGGGTGGTTGTCTTCAGGAATCTTCAAAGGGACCCAAAATCTTCAGAAATTGCTCTTAGGGAAGATTGCCTCTTCTAAAATCACATTGCCCCAAGTTTTCAAAGTTTCAGCTTGCATCAATATTCATGAGAGATCCAAGCTCAGTGATATTTAATGAAAGAATACCTTTATGGAAAGTACTTTACATGCACAGTAGATGCATTTTAGAACCCATTTGAAATGTATGTGTCAATTCTGATATTACTAAAAAGGCAAAAGTTAGCAAACGTAAGCATTTGAAACTGTGAACGAACATGTCGGTCTTCTGCTGCTGGAACTGGATTTGAGTTAGGCCTGTATGTTGCTGTGTGGCCTTTGACCACATAACACATCACTCTACCATCTGCTGTAATCAGTATCTAATGATAAGAATTAAGGAAATGAAGAATCAGCGGGTAGTGGAAACTTGGACTTGTGACTGTTACAGGCCCATGATAGTGTTTGAGTATCTGTGATGACCACTAACTTCCATCCAGCTGTTTTTTTAAGGTTAGAAGAAACTAAGTATTGTATACAACTACTAATTGTAATTTAGAATATGTATTTGTAAACATGCAGTCGCCTGCAGTAGACAGGAGAGTAAGAAGTGCTAAAACTCAAATCACACTGATGGTTATTTTTTAAGATAAACAGGAAGCTTAAATCGAGACATGATGTTGAGAATAACAGCTGATGCAGGTAGGTGGACACAGGCACTCTCGAAGTGGTTATGGTACACGTGCAACGACCAGTCCAGGCCACATCCAGTGGGGAGAGTGGTTCAGACCTGCACCACGTATGTCCACTGTGTACTCTGTACCACCAGCTACCAGGATTTGGAAGAAGCAGTGAAGAGGAGAACACCTCTTATTTGATGTTCAAAATGTTGAGTTCAGGTTTTTTAAAAGATGAGGGGAGTCAAGAAAAATACAGAGCAAGAATTGAGGTGTACTTTGGATATTCTGTACCATTTTCCTTCTCATCCAAATCTATCTGAAGTTACAATATTTGCATGTGTGTGTGTTGATTTATCTTTGTGTTAACGTCCGTGAACTGTCTCTTTCACAAAAATAGAACAAGCATTTTCTTACTGGCCTGGGAGAAGAAGTTTTTCTGGTGTTTATTCTGATGAATTCAAAGATATTTCACAGAGATTTTTACCCATGCAGTGACCAAATCTTCTGCTTGTATGAACTGGCACAGCATCACTCTACTCCATGCAAGCTTATGCCAGTTTATGTGGTAGAAGATTTGGCCTCGCTGTACAACAAATGGTTTGTTTCTCATTCTTTCAATTCCTGACTAACCAATAGAGGGAAAGTTTCCATTAGGTTTTGAGTGTAGTTTTGCTGTAAAGTGTATACTCTGTGTGAGCAGTCCCAAGCCAGTGAGGTGGGACTTAGGTGTATATCTTATGGGAGATACTGTCCTTGAGTTAATATCATTTCTGGGTTGACTGAAGAAGGGAAGAATGAGAGAGGTTGGTGAAGAAGACACTAAATCCACCAAAGGATTGATCACTGCCATAGTCCTGACACAGCTCAGTTCAAAAAGTTCAAAACCACTTAAAGGAAAAGTGCAAATATTTTCCATCCTTTCCTATGAAATGATGTTGGTTGTTTACTGTTTCTTGTTTATCTGCCCTGCGTGATATGTCACATTTATCAGTAAAACAGACTGGTAACAGTACTTAAATGTTTATTTTATGACGTTTTGGCTTTTGCTGTGTTTATTCTGCATTTTCTGACAAAAGTTATACTCAGATAGCTTTTTCTTCTGCTGTTACAGCTTATCTGTCCCAGGCTGCCTAAAAAGATGCAGGAGTAATTGACCAAATGAACTCGAGACACACAAAGAGGAGACATTCGAGACTCATCTGCAAGGAGTTCAGGTATTTGCACTTTTGTTGTGTTACCAGTAATCAGTGCAGGAGTCATGCAAGGTGGTGATAAGACAACAAAAAATAAATGGAAAGGTCACAAGAAGGATTAAAGCTGTTTGGTCGGAATGCCACCTCGCAACATAAAGATGAAGCTAGGGTTGAAAAAGTAGCGTCTGAGTTGCAGCTCAAAGTTCAGCACCTATTGATGCTTCTGGATCTTCCATCCCATCTGTTGGCTGAGTCAGATTTACCATCTATGACTACCCAGAGAATTGACAGCCATCTGAGGAATAGGGGAGGAAGCGGATAACTTTCTGATGTTCACTGGGCTCTCCTCTACTGATGGACTAAGGCACAATAAAACTCACAGTCACCTGAGGAATTAGATCCTGGGAACTGTGTAAGCCCTGGGTTAGGCCTGCAGCAAGGGTGAAATTCATTTTGGTTCCCCAAGGTGATAGAAGGTCCCGTGTGCCTCCTGCTAGGCCTCAAGCATTTTAGTGAGATTTAAGTAGTGTATACGTTGTGTGTACAGTTGAATAGAAACAAGACATTTGCAGTTCTTCCCAGTGCAGAAATAGGACTTTGAAGTTGCAAGGGTAATCTAGAGAGAGCTTGTAAATTTCTAGATCATAGAAAATTAGATTTTTGATTTATGAGCACGTACAGGGAAAAGTGGTGTAGGTCTATTTGGTCTACGTTATGTGTCTCTGAAGCAAGGAGAACAATTGCCTGGTTACTTTTCAAAGCTCCTTGTGAGCAGGTGATGACACACGTGCTATAGATGAGCAAACTGATAACTTAATAGCAACAAGTAATTACGTACATTGTTGTGTTATGATAATAGTATAGAGATACTGACTGTACACAGCTAGGTCCCTTTACAGCTGATTAATTCAGTGAAGCAAATGGGATTGCTAACAGGTGTAAGGGTAAGAGTTGTGTTTGCAGAGTGCATCAATACAAAGTAGATTCAGTCATTACAATCTTATATTATCTCATTACAATCATTAAATTGTTACAATTAACATTGCAAACTATTGTTCATAATTAAATATTTTAAACAAAACCAAAAAAGCAGAGGTACCTCCCAAGGGCATATGTTTAACAGTTACGTCACCAATATGTGAAAAATCACACCTGTTAAGTGGTATACCATATGCAACTGTCTGAAAAGCAAATATGAGTAAACAGCAAAGTCACTTAATATTTTTTTAATCCTGAACTACACACTGTATCAGCTTCCAGATATTTATTCAAGTTTGTATTTTATTATGTGTGCATTCCCATGGTTTTGGCAGTGTGTTCATAGCCAGTATTGATATACTTTTCAGATTTTGCTACCAAACTTCTTCTTTGACTTTGTTCCATTTGCTTCATCTGAGTGAGCCTCACAGAACTCATACACAAAATTGGAATTAAATCCCAGAGCAACAGGTTTTTCCACACGTAACACAGATGTAACACATAGGACCAGTGAATGATGGTGTAGCATTAGTAGTACTTTTCATTTCGCTATTTTGTCTTTGCTGGCTTTTTTTTTTTTTTTTTTTTTACCATTGGTCCACCAGTGCAAGTAGTTGCTAGCAGCATTATCACAAAATGAATGCAAGTCAGTGGTGGAAACTCTTGGTTTTCTTCCAAGTGATTTTGAACCTTGAGTCACACCACTGGCCTTCAGAAACATCCTCAGTCTCTCTTTGGAGCTAAAGTTCTCACTATAGGAACAGGAAACTGCTATCAGAATCTCCTAATGTAGATTTAGGAAAACTTTCTCTTCAACTTTGAAGAGTGGTACTATTTTCCTATAAGAAGATTAATTGCATCTAAATCGTGTTAATTTTAAGCCTTTTGACAATAAGTATGCTCAAGATTAAAAAGTGTTTAACTACTCAGTTATGCAGTTCCTTTAGAAGAGTTAACACTCTTAAGATGGGAGAAGAGAGCCTTATACAAATTTTATTGACAATAGATAGGAAGAACAGTGCCTGAGAATTTTCTATAACCTGAAATTAAGCACTGATTGTGTACCCAAAGGTGGTGGTCAAATCACCCATCCAGTATTTTAGGTATGAATTACTGATCTTACTTAATGTTCTAAAAACTCACAGTTATGGGGAAAATAGGCTTAACTTTGAATTTCAGGTTGTGATCATGCCAGTACTTCTAATTCCCTCAAAATAAAAAAAATCTGAAAGTCAGATTTTCGTCTTAGAAACTTCAAACTATATATAATTTGAATAACTATGAGTAACTAGCTACTTTAGAAAGGAAGACTTTTTTTTCCTCCTCTGGGGAAAAAATTACACATAATACTCATTGCAAACCTTTCTTATTTCTAACAGTAGCCCAATACATTATTTTCTTAATAAATTACAATTCTAATATAACAAAGCCACTTACAAGTGTTGCTATATTTGAGGTATGCAAATTTTAATTAATTTCTGGGTTTCACAGAAGGAGTACTTATATTTCACAAATTTTCTGTACTTTTGGGATGTGAAAAACTTGAAATCAGTGTATTTATCACAGTCAGTATTTCTAGAAGATGATGGCATTTTAAAAGAACTTTTCCTAATTGGAAAACTCCGCAAAACCCTCGGAACTCTAGTCCTTCTCGGTCCAATCCAATCTCCTTGAGTATAGGAAGAATTAGTATCAAAATACTAATAGAGGATATGAAACAGGATTATTCCACTTCATTGTGTTAAGCACTTCTTTCATTCCTTCTTGGTGCCTCTTGTAGCCAGAAGGTGCAGGAGTATCGGTTACTGGTTTTGAACGTTGATTCTGGATTGAGTGGGGACAGTGACTGGGTGCTGTGAAGTTGATGGTGACGTTTGGATGCCTCTGTTTCAGAATGACAGCTTTGCACCTATTATGCAGAGCCTTCATGTTGAAAGTTCCTGAACTTGTGATCTAAAAGTGTGCTTTCCTTCATAATGTTAAAAAAAAATTTTTTTTTTTCCTTTTCTCTTTTTTTTTTTTTTTTTTTTCTGGAGGCAGGACATTCATTGGACCTAAGTAGTATATATTGGACACTAATGTGGGGAGGGAAGAAGTTTTCAGATGTGAGTTAAGCCTAAGTTACAATGACTCATGACTGACAACAAAACACCCAAGAAGAGACATGAGACAGGATGAGATGAATTGAGACAAGCCACGAAAGAAGGGGCAGATTTATGAGTTATCAGCCTACAGATGGAATGTGAAGATATCTGAGTGGAGAATGAGATCATCACAGAGAAGTATGCTAGGGGAAAAGGAGGGGGTTCACAGGACACATCCCAGTAGCCTCTTGTGGATAGTGGGAGGATTGATTTAAGCCACGGGAAAATTAGTATTAAAAATGATGCAAAGATGGGTTAGATTCCAAAGCTCAGAGGGGTTTGACTTTTCTCTCACTACGCTTCAAAAAACAGATGATAAATAGGGTGACCCTGTGCCTCCAGCAGTACGTGTGGAGACCATGCACATTGATGGTAATCCCACCTAGCTAAAATCACATAAACACGCTTTCAATTTTGGTAATGCAAGGCAATTTTCAGCATTTTAGGGAAACTGTTGCATTGCTTATAATGAATAAAGACAGGAGGCAGAATTCTCGTCTTCAATCTAAACAATGCAGTAGTTTTCTTAAAGCGTTAAAATTTGCCTTTCATTCCTGAAAGTGAAAGCATACTTCCAAGTAACTACGTCCTTTGTGCTACACTGCAGCCAAAGCATTTCTTATGGATTATAAGTGGAGGAATTGATTGCCAAGTCTATTTGACTGAAATTTCAGTTGGCACAATTATAAGCCATTTCAAGATTCAGCATCTTAAAATTTCCACCTGAAAGATGAACATAAATACTTGGCTGCTCACAAAGTATTAAATGGCACAGATACAGATCTGTGAAGTTTTTATGTTACTTTAGTCGCATCCCCCTTCCCTTTTCTAATTTTGTTCTCGTACCCTGTAAAAAGTGATTAGGAGAATCTGTTCAGAGCAGTGCACAGAAGTCTGTTATTTAGCTGAATCTGCAGAATCAGTTAGCAGTCTCATGAGAAAATATTTTCTGGTGGAATTTCATGTTACATTTGATTCTGATAGGACTAGATAGGAATTGGGAAGAGGCAAAAAAGTGTTTCTCGCAGATTCAATCATTTTTGCCCCGTGCTGTAGGTAACAGTACTAGGGGATGTCTGTGCTGCGGGTCAGATTGAATTAAATGTCCTTAAATTTGGTAACTGATGGATTGAACTTGAGGTAAGCAATAAATCAGTTTTGATTCTCTTGAATGCTGTTAACTTTCTGTTTGAAATTTAATTGTGAATATAAATGTGAACTTCATTAAATATTCCTGAGACCTATTTTTCTAAACTGTATCTGAGGTTATTTAGTTTTGGGTGGAAATGAAAAAAAATAATAGGGTTTTTTTCCTTAAAACCAGAAAATTAAAAAATACTGAAACAGTTTTGCTCAATTTGAACTAGTACACTGAAACAGGATTTGGTTAAGCCTCAGTCTCTAATATTCTGTTTAATAATCTGCAGTTATTTCTAATCTGTAAATTTGTGCCATCTTCCTCTGAGCCCTGCAAACTCCAGGCATCCATGTTACTCTGTAGCAAGGAGTCCCACAGGTTAACACGTGTTTGGAAGAGCCACTGCCTTATTGTTTGTTTTGAAACTACCTCCCGCTAGTTCAAGACTGAAGGATGCTTTATGGAATCTGACAGCAAAACTAGAAAAGGGTTATTGAGATTATACTTCTAAAAATGAACCACATTTCAAAAGTTAGAATGGTGTGCTAGGTAGAAAACATTAAAGTAATCCCGGACAGCATAGCCTGTTAGAGAGATGACTACTAACCTAAAGGTCTGTAGATCAAGAGAAATTATGTCTTAGCAGCCAAATCACCTATAAGTATGGCCATATTTGGTAACAGCAGAAAAATTTACGATAGGTTCCAGTTAAAGGAAGCGTTAGGCTTATGTTTAACTCCTGTGCCATGTTTTAGAATAAGTATATGCTAGGGTACTTTACTGGGTCTGGGTGTTATTCTTGAGGTACCTCCATATTTGTAAAGTTTAATGCTTCTGGAACGTGCTTTGTTTGTGACTTTTTAAAATATTTGTTTGATAAACACCACATGCTTTTGACATTGCTGTCATTTGCTGTGTGTTGGATATCCTTTGTTTTGTGTAGAACACTGATCCTAATTGGGATCTCATTGAGATCAATGTGTTCAGTGATTTTCAGCCTTCCAGTGCTCATGGTAGAGAGAAGTGGGAAGAGTAGAGGAAAGGTGCATGAGGAACCCTGCCATTTAAAGAAGACAGGAAGAAACAGAAATCATCAGACTGTTACATACTGAGGCACAAGATCCCCTTAGAATGGGCTATTAAATGCTTAAATACTACTTAAATAGACAAAGGACATCAGAAAGACTTTAAGAGTTAAGTTGTCAATTTTTCCACCTTCTAAGAGTTTGATGGTACTTTTTCTTTCCTGATAGAACAAGTGTTTTATAAACATGTCTGTGGTTAATGAATTAGGATTTTGCCAGAAGTCACAAGGTGTGCTTAAGGGTAGACTGTTCTTAAGCTCTTTTGTTCATAACAGAGGACACGTATAAGGTTCTACAGGTCCCATGTAGCCCCTGCCTGTCACTGAGCCCCCACGTTGTGGGATGAAAAGAGTGAGCAGATTTATCTGTCCTTCAGAACGGGCGTAGCACAGAGTTGGAAACGAGCAAGTGGTAACTGCCTGAGCTGCTCGTTGTCCTCAGACGTGGTCACTCTTTTGTAGCATCTTCTGTTAAGTAAAAAGAAGAGCTTTTTGCTGTGTTTGTAAAACACATTAAGAGCTTCAGATGGAAAGTAACAGAAAGAGCAAAGTATTAAAATTACTATTTACTTACCAAGTTTTGCAGACTGCTCAGATTATTCCTGACAAACCAAACGACCAGCCGAACAAAGATATGAAATCATGATGTTGACAGACTGATTTTAACTGAATTACCATACAGTCTTGCTGCCTGTGAGAGTTTTTCCTTATTAGATTTCACTTTGAGAAGGTTTCTTAATGCAAACAGACTTTGCACTTTTTAGTCCACTGAAATTGTGCTATCTTAAATGTAAAATCTTCTTTTTGGCAAATTATTATAGTAAATATAATGTATGACATTATATTACTTAAGAGTGGTATTCTTAAATGAGTCTTATAGTCGAGTTACAGGTTAAAATTCAAGACAAGCTGTCTTGAATTGTCTACAAGAACAGTACTTGATCATGTATATACTAAATTCCTTTTAGTCAAAGATAAAGCTTGCGAGAAAAAAATACCTTTTGTTTTGCTTTCATATGACATCTGGAGCACTGAGAGATTAGGGCCAGAATGTCAAAAATTGTGAAGTCATATTTAGACAGCAGAACAAAAGGCTGAACTTCCAAAAATGCTGACCTCTATTGGCCCTCAGCTATTCCAAATATCTGATCCAGAAGAGTTGAAGCAGGAACTAGTGGATG
The DNA here is from genome assembly GCA_004320125.1 of Scolopax mira. Lineage (NCBI taxonomy): Eukaryota > Metazoa > Chordata > Aves > Charadriiformes > Scolopacidae > Scolopax > Scolopax mira. The sequence goes on from BJBW01005424.1 coordinate 99,169, forward strand.
CTGAGCTTGCTTGAAAATCTGACATCAGTGCTGGGCTTTTAACACTGGAAAATAGAGAGGCTGTTTTTGAAATCTCTTTCAGTACAGGAAATAAACATGGACGCTTAAGCTTAATCCAGTGTTTTGAACAAAATAGGTTTCTGGGTTTTGGTAAATTTTTTTAAGAAGCAGACAGTAAAGGGGAAGGAAACAGAGAGAATAAAGGGCCATCCTAACAATGGAGAGGATTAAAGACAACAGGAGAGAAGGTGTAAGAAAATGCCATGAACAATACATTGCTGGCAGCGAAAGATGGAACCCATCAAAAGAAATGTCAAGAATAGCTTGAGATGCCAGAAGAACTAAAAAATGGGATTGTTTCCATCATGTATTCCTGTTGAGCAGAAATCGGAAGAAAAAGATGAGTACATTGGGAAAATGGTACTGTCCATCAATCCATCATACAAGGACACCATAAACCCCATTTTTATGAGATTGGTGGGGGCTGGCAATGACCTAATGCGTTGTATTAGGAAGATCACTAATAGCTGTATTTTTCAGATAGGGCAGGAAATCAGGTTATTTCTAAATTGAATTGGCTGAATACTGTTTATAAACAAAATAAATGCAGCCTAAGCAAAAAATCTCAAATATAAACTTCTAAAATCAGTGACTTTATACATCTTCCAGAGAGCATATATGTCTCATATATACTTGAGGTTCGTAGCTGTACGATAGAAGTATCCTAACACAGAATACTTAAGTAATTTCTTGAAGCTGTTTGCTGCATTTCAGACAGGTTAAAATGGAGTGTTTTCCTTACTGTTGGGACTGACATTCAGCTTTCCTGTTATTTCTTATTAAAGGCTCTGTCAAGTTTGAAAATCAGTAATGTTGAAATAAAAACAGTGTCTAGAGAGAGAGGCACAGTATGTTTCAGTTTTCCAGGATTTTAATAAGTGAAGATGGGAGGGAAGGCAGGGCTCACTGTAGGACCGAAGGCTACCTTAGTCTCTTCTTTAACTGAAAAGGGGGAAAAGGTGTTTATTTTTTTAGAGAACAGCATCTATACCTGTGTAGTCAAAATACTGATTGATTTGCTGATATTATTGACAGACATGGCGTGCATTTCACGTCCTTGAACAACAATTTGCAGTAATTCTGTTTTCCTTTGTGGAGATAATTAAGCCACACAACAGCTGTTGGGCAGACATTAGCGCTCTACTACCTGGTCCCAGGAGAGCAGAAGCAAGGCAGGAGTGATTTGACCAAGTGACTGCAGTTACTGGATGGCAGAACTGGGGTGAGAATCAGATCTTACCAAGCCCTTTATCATAAAAGGATGCATGTTAAGGCTGAGAGGAGTGGACTCATAGTGGTTATACTTACAACACCTCCAACAGTGTGCTATGCAAACACAGAAGAGAAAGCAATTTTATGCGTAGAGAAAAAAGATAAAGCTGTGCTGAACACTCTACAAACACAGAGTAAGAAGAATCCTCATCTTGGCACTGCTCAGTTTAACTATCTAAAGGAGGTGGAAGTCTCCTGTAAATTCCTTTTAAACCATGAAGCAAGGTAATCTCTGTTGCAGCTGAGAAAGATTTAAGTACGTATCTTGATTTTCCTCTTGAATCAAGACCATATATTAGTTGAAGAGGACACCTTTCCTCAAAACGTGACATACATCGACTTATTTCACAGAATAATTTAGGTTAGAAATACAAGCTTGCTAAAACCACATATGATTTGTACAATATCCTCCTTCTCTATAAATAAATAATATATGACCTTTGTACTCTACGAGCCCAGTAAAGACCCTGGCAGGACATCACACAACCTCTTAATATAACTTCCCAGCTATTTGTGGAACTCTGCCTCCGTGTCACTGAGAAACAGAGTTGGAGGTGACAGTTCAGATTTTGCATCCTCCTTCCGGAGGCCGTTTCAGTCATGCAGCCAGTTATGTCTCTTACTGTGCATTTATAGCTTAAGGAATCATTTGCAGTTGAAAGCGGTCCTGGGCACAGCAAAGATGGACATTGCATGCACACAAAGGTACAGCTCTGTTATGCTTTAAGGTACTGAAATTAAATTTATGTTTACTGGGTTTCTGTTTGAGTGAAAATGATAAAAATAATAAATGTGATTATGTAGAGTACAGTAAAGCTGCAATTTAGAATGTTAAAATATTTACGTGAATTCTCAAATACCATCCTAAGTAGGTGTTATGTTAAAATTGCATATTAAAACAAAATATGCATTTCCCTTCCCTACTTAGTGTCAGTTACTTCATTTCGATTACTGAAAATATTTTTCAGTTATTTTTTCAGTTTGCTGATTTTTCTCTGCTTAGGTAAATAAACTTACAATTTTAATGAATTTTAACTTACAACCTCTGATACTTAAACTTCTTTATGCTTGATAATTAAAATGAAAAAACTAAAATTAAACTGTGTAAAATACAGGCGCGCCATTTTCACGTAGCCGTACGATTTTCAGCTGTCCATCCACGTTGCATTGCTCTGGATTGAACGTATTAACATTGGAAGAAAATACGCTTTACTTAAAAGACTTAAAAAAGTCTTTTTGTTGGGTGTGAGGGCTCACCAAGCCTGGGAGTATGACATGAGCAAACCTGAGCATCCTGTCATATCTGCCAGTGGATTAGCTTTTGTGTAAAGGAACATTTTTCAGACTTCTAAAGTTTGTGACTGCCAAACCAATCCCAAAAGAAGAGTGGATGTGTAGATCCTCTTAAGTCTTCAGAAAGATTGGGTTTCTGTCCAGCACGTAGGAACTTGCTGTCTGAGCCACCTGCCAGAGAGTTCCTTTCCGTGTCCCCCTCAGGCCACCCAGGGGGGAGTGAGACCTCTGCAGATCTCCTGCCTCCCACTTCTGATAATCCGCAGCCTTGGAGAGAAACGGAGACAAAGAGGATGGAGTTTTCTAGGCTCAGACATACAGACCAGCAGGTAGGCCACCACGGTGAGCTTTCCTTGGTGATGGAAGTGGAAACTGGATTTGTGTGACAGACGCACTTATTGCAAGGATGCTTGGTTTTCTCTTTTCTGGAGTTCAGTGGTTTTTTGGTGACTGGTCAGTGTAGGTTCCTCTGGGTTATGGAGAACCACTCACGTGCATCAGTTCAGTCAGATGCCCGACCTTCTCGGGTCATTCCCGTAACATGCCACTGGTGAGAAGGACAAAGGGCATTGAATTTGTGACATGTGTTCTATTTTTTCAGGGCAGGAGTACAATTAGAAGTAGAGATGAGAATACAAGTTCTTTTTGCACTGTGCTACTCCAGTGATGCTGAAATAATATGTTATTTTGAGTGTATGTGGTAAAGCAACCACTTGAATTCAGTGTAGCATTCTGGGAAATGCAGCAATATTTCAGGTGCAAGCAGCTAGTAAAAAGCAAAGATGGTGATCTTGTGAACTGAATGTTCCTGGATTTTAGACAGAATTAGTGTATTTTAAGGTTATATGTGCATTAGCGGTACATTGTCTAGTTTACACACTTCCATCTGCATCTTTGGAGCTAGATTTGGGGTTGTTACTGTCTAATAAGTGTTTAATTTGGGGATATTTTTATCAATGATTAGACAAAGAAAACTGAAATTAAAGACTTTCTCTTAGACTTCAGTCTTCCATTGTTTTGCTGTTGAATTAATTAATGCTCAGTGCAAAACTGCAACTGAAAACTTAGATGCCATTGCAGGGGACACTCAAATATGTTTTATGGATAGTTTGTTTTTCTTGCTTTCTTGTGGTTACACAAACACTGTATTTTGGGGAGAGTCAGGTAAAGTTCTACGGGCAAGTCTCTGAACCAGGACAGACTCGGTTTAGTCACCAGAGTTTGTGCAAATTTGCTTCTCTTGACTTTACTCCTTCCCTGCTGCTGGTTTGCACGTTGTGGAGTCCCCGGTTACCTGGGTATATTCTGTGAGAACTAATAGTGCTGGTGGATTCCAGAGTTGATAAATGCTCCTATTATTTTACAATTATATATTAAATGTTACCCGTATTACCCTCTCAGGACAACACACTGCATTTCCAGGGAAGAAACACATAACATGACATGAAGAAAATGAGAACATATTTAAATAGAATGTCTCCAGGATAGTCTAGGGAGAGATTAAACTGGAATTCAGCTGAAGTCTTTTGTAGGTACGTGCACTAGTGAAGAATTAAGGGAATGGCAGAGCTAAAGGGAAATGCTTAACTTGCTGGGTTTGCCCCAGCTGGTAAAATTTCATATATAATTTCTAATACAATGTCGTTCGAATGTTGTGCCCTGTTTTGGTTTGCTTTTAGTTTCTTTGAAAAAATAATTCCAAGGCTTCTTTTCTTTTCCTGCTGTTGTTGGACAAGGTTTCTTTCAGCAAAATCTAACTGATTGACTTATGATAGGAAAAAGTGCTGTGAAATACAGTATATTAATAAACAAAACCACAAAGGCTTTTTATGTGTTTGTTGTCCGCGAACTTCTTTCTGTGATGATAATCTCAGTGATTATTTATAGCTGTATGAAAATAGTGTCTGTCTGCACGAACACTGAGAAGAGACACCTGGTTTAGTTGTGCCTATGAAGGAAGGGAACTTCGTAAAATATTTTTCATTCCTCTCGTTAGTTCTCAATTGAAATCCATTGAGCGTTGTTCTTTTGCTGGTAACGCACAGACAAAAGAGCAGACTGTCACCAAAGACAGTTCCTTAATTCATGTTTCAGAGGATAAAAACATAGAACATATTTTATGGATATGTATGTGCATAGATAAATGTATGTAAGTGATAATGGATAGCAATATAGTAAAGCTCTGGACGAAGTGAAGTGGAAAGAAATGGCCAGTGGCAGTGCAGTACCTAGATTGTGGTTACAGTTAGAGAAAACCTGTTTAATCTGTGAAATTAGCACGTGCTGTTTGTGGGCATGTTACTTTAAATAACTGAATAATGTTTGCAGTGCAGATATACACAAATATGTATATATCCATTATAGAAAAAAAATCCATAAGAGAAGAAAAATAGATGAGATTTTGATCTGTTCAATTTGACATGGTATTTGTATAAAGACAGTCTGTTCTTGGGAGCCTGATTTGTACTGATGATCATAAAAATAATTTTGGGGAGGGAAAGAATGTATCCAAAGCAGTTTCTGGAAACTGTCATTAGCAAGGAAAGAACTGCTCCTCCCTTGGAAATGTGGTGACAGTGAAGCACCCTGTGGAGAGGGTGGCTCTTTGCGGGCAAACAACTGCCAGAGCCCGGCGAGGAGCGTCCTGTCTCTCTCTGCGCGGGGCTGAGCCTCCTTAGGCCCCTGCCCATCTTCCCGGGACCCCTTCCTTCACGCCTGCCTTTCTGGTGCAGTGCTGTGGGGAGCGACTCCTCGGGCCTGTCCAGTCCCTCTGGCAGCAGGTGCTTCGGGGAACCCGTCTCGGGAATTGTACCTTAGAACTCAGCCTCTTGGTTTGCTCCCTTTGCTTCGAAGGACGCAATCGGGCAAATCGGGAACAGCTTTAATGTATTTTAATCTGTAACAGAAATTTTTTTTTCTGATGAATAATTATTACAGCAGCTGGTTTTCGGAGTATTTTATTAATACTTCCTTATTTCTTTAGAAATGCAGAAATCTGAGAAACAGAAAAATGAAAGAAGTTACATTTTGTCGCTGTTATGTTATTTAAAACTTTTCCTTCAAGATAGCAAGCCCTATCAAAACTCCTTTCTAATGAGCCGTGCTTTGGGAGAGGTGAGAGAATACATGAATAATACAGCAACTACAGCTAGCTGATAGTTAAAAAGCTAGATAGCTGATAGATAAAAAGCTGCACTTCCTTACCAAAATGCTAGGCACATCATTACTTGGAATTAGTAAATTATGAAGTTTTAAATGCAGTAAAACACAAATTGGATTCCATCATGGGTGTGTTTTCCTTCTTAATTAAAAGATATTTGGCTAGTGACATTTACAGGCTCTTTCACTGCTGGATATGCTGCTGCTTGTGTCAGCAGTACATTTTTGCACAGCTCTCACGCAGGAAAAATGAGGAAACAACATTTCAGCCTAACAGTCTGAAGAGTTAGGCCATTAAAAAAGAATGCTATCCTGTCCTGGATCTAACTTAATCTGTGCAAAAGATGGTTGCAGTTTTTCAGGGTAGATTTTGGCATTGGGCCTTCCTTAAAGTGAGGTCTGTGGAGGGGTTTTTCCTAACGAGTTTACAGACCTGAGGGTAGAGGAAAAGACCCTGATTATAATGTGCCCTACATTATAATCATGGTCCTAGTTTCCTGAAGCTAAAACTACCTTCTCGACAACTTTCTAACAGAGGAAGATTGGTGTAATTTTGCTTTTGTTACCAGAATGCTTGGAGTAATTACAAACTAGCAAACATTATTATCTCCGTGACTGGATTTTGCAGCTCAGTGATGTCACTGAACGGTAACTGGGGAGCAGTGAACAGCTCGGTACAACCTCTGAACAGTCCTGAGGGACACTTGGGGGTTGTTCCTAGGAAACACAACATAGTGTTAAAAGGAGATGATTTTTTTCCCATCAGTTTCTCACATTCAGTGCAAAAGGATTTCTTTGCTTTGCATACTTTTGCTGGATCTTACAGCCGCTGAGAAAACAGTCGATGAAAACCTGAAGGTATAAGTTAAACTGTTACAGAGATCAGAATACTGTATTCTTTCTATACAGTCTGGTGTTGTCATGCAGTGATGGAGGTTCATTTTTCCATTATCAATTCATTCGGACTCTTTCTTGATTTTGATAAAAATAGTGATGATTATTATGTATCAAATCAAGGCCATGGAGCTTAATTAAATTGATGCTTTGAGTTGCTGTGCTGCATGCACATGAGATTCAGCTACAAAGAAATGAAGCTTTTTGCTTTTATTAAAGTATTCCAATCAGGGTGAAAGTGCATGAGCCATGCTGTTCCTAAATACAAATGTGGCATTCTTTCATAAGGGAGAGTTTTTGAAATGGTTACAGTGAAAATCTGAGACTCAGAAATAGCAAATTTTCCAGTTTGTTTAAGCAGTGGTTGTATTTTGAACAGCATGCCACTGAAAACAGACCTAACAAGAAAAATTTAAGTGAGCTTTAGAGCTTTTAGATGTTATGGGCAAGAAGCTTTGCTAGATGATACCTGGTTTTACAATTGCTTTCACCTAGATCCATCTTGTATGGAATCATTTGGTACCGGCTTCTGAGGTGCCAGACGTTGGGATGTTGGGATGTTGTCTTGGACAGTTCAGTAGGATTTTCAGATATGTCAGTACTGAAGTTTGGCAGTGCTTGTGTTGCTTGTGGCATGGAGAATAAAAGTAATTCTGAAGCAAAATCCTTTTCTTTATTTCAGATTCACCGATAACATGCAAACCGAAGTCTTCTTACTGCTGTCTGTTCCAGATACGATGTCAAAGCAAACAAAGGATACTTAGAAGTAATGTGACTCAAATACAAGTGTTTTGGTAAGTCACCTAATGTGCATTGAGAAAGTCATTTTCCACTTGAACAGATTTTTTTTCTGCTCCTTTGTAGTTAAAGTGTACTTAAACACAGTAGACTGTTCACATTTTGAGAAGTGTTTATTCTTTCAGAAGTCTAGCAAATCAAAATCAGTAGCTACCTTCAACGTGTGCTCAGTTAGAACATCCTGGTACAGCCCCAACTTCTAGAAAACTTTGCAGTCCCTCAGCATTGCATTCTAGTTTCGGTCAAGAGTAGCACAATGCTCTCCCTATTTATGCAGCTTCTACATTCTTTCAGAATTGATTATTCACATGTTTCAGTTAGAACATCTTTCTTGGTAACCCTCCATTCCCTCAGCATGTCAGAAGGAATATTTTCATATTCAGACTATTGAATAACATCATCAGCTGCAGTTTCTCATTGCCTTCCAAAATCTGTATTGATTAATTTGAATAAAACAAGTCCCAAAACACACACCTAATTCCTGTGTATTCACGATCTAAATATACTTTACAGGCTTTTAATCTTCCTAAACGCTTAAAAGTTTGGTTTTTTTTATGTGGTGACCATATGGCTTTAGTACCATTACTACTTACTGATGTATTTACTGATACTTTCATTCTAGCATGCATCGTTCTTTTATACCTCAAGGACTGTTTAGCTGTGCTAATATAGCTAACAATATTGCTTGACTTTATTAAAGCCTACTAATGTGTTTAAATGGGACTGAGAGGTCACACAGTTTCCCTTCACAGTCAGTTCTATATTTTTAAATGCTCATATTAGTGTGTATTACAGAATATTTATGCAGATGATTAAAAGAAAAAGCTATGTAGCTTTTTTGTGTCACTGGAAAGCAGAGTCCAGGTGTGTACCATACTCAGGTCAGGCTGCATATGAAAAAATAGTTATCACCAAAAATAAATTGCATATACATTATACATCTACAAGACAACTTCTGAAGGCAAAAGTATATTATATTTTCATGGGCTCCTGTCACATTTTTACTAATGTCACAAATTTGGGAGTCCTAACTGAAACAAAATTTACTTACTATAATGCCTGAGCATGAGTGAGAGCGCTCCCTTTCTGAAGCAAAATAACACTGTCTAAGAATAATTTGGCTAAATTCTTTTTTGCTTTTCCAATCTGAAGACCTCTTGTGTCTCTCCCTGCCCCTTTTTTCTCCAGAGTTCCTTACAATCTGCTGTTTCAATAACTGCTGCACTTTCTCAGTGTACTTTATCCCAGTTGGGCCAAGTAATAAACAGAGACCAGACACTTTCCCTTAATCATTATATCTTACTGCTGACGTCTTTGTACGTAAGGAACAGATTATGTCTAGTGTTGTACCACTGTTAAGTTATGGGAATGTCTTCCTTCACTTTCTAGCCCCCTTGATGGCTATTCTAGTCACGCTGCCTGCAGTTGACATTGCATGTCCTCTGGAATGGTGTACATATGCTCTTCCCTGCCTTTACATGCTTTATCTGTTTAATTGGAGCCATGGAAGACATCTTGTGCACCTCTAAATACTGCTTCATGGCACTACAGTTGGAGGAACATACCTGACATCTACCATAGTCTGAGATACCACAAAAAGATCAGAGGCTAGCTAAAAGGAGGGATTCCCAAAATCCTGGTGTTTCTCATGATACACCCATGAGAAAAAGACATCTGAAAAACACATACAAATGTATTTCTCTTGTGCAAATGCAGAGCCTGGGACAAAATTTGAAACAGCTGTAACCCCTGCCTCAGAGGTACAATGCAGCTGTATTTCTACAGGGGTGTTATCGCAGGAAAATATATTGGGCAACTCCTGATCTAAGGTATTAGTATTTTATTATCATTATGTTGTTCTGACACCCACACATGAGCATTTGCATTACCAGTGCATCAACAAAGGTCATAGTTGCTTAAATAAATAACACTGCTATTTTGCAAATGAGCAATTAAGTTATGAAAGAAGTCTCTTTCCATATAGCTGCTGGCTTTGATCCTTACTTGCATTATTTAACACCAAAGACTCTGGAATGAATTCCTTTTGTCAGATATGGAGTGTAGCTTTGCTGGGATCACATCTCACATGGCCTCCTCGAGCAGGCCCTAAGCAGGCTGATAGCAGTAGGTTCTGCACGTCCCTATGGTGCAATCGCCTTGGTTGTCTTTGCTTTGCAGCCTCCCATTCCTTTGCAATGATTCCTTCTGGTTCCTGGTACAGAAGTCCATGGTCTCAGCACAATATGTGCCCTCTGCAGTAGTTGATTTCTATCTCGAGTGCTTTTTCCAGGGCTCTCAAAACATTTGCTGCCCTCCCCACACCTCCTCGTTTCTATCTCCGAGTCAGAACGCTGCCTGCACAAAACCTTTGGTTGATGTAGGTGCCAGTGCATCAGCCACCACAGACCGGGGGCGGCGAGGCCAACTTCTGAAGCTGGAAAGCCCAATCCACAAGTGGTAATGTCCCTTTCTGCTGCAGCTTATCAAAAGGGATTCCAGGAGGGGAAAAGTTAAAAAGGACTTCCTGTGAAATTCAGAATTACATTCATTTTTGAGAAAAACATGAGTTAATGTTTACTGTAAAGGTCTTTTCTGACTACAAGCTGAACAAGGAAGGAAACAAAACATTTTGAGGTCTCTCTGTAAGGCAGCTACTTTCTCTGTGCCTTTTTCTTTCCTCTGTTTAATTTCCAATACCCTAGAGACTGAGTTTCCTCCCTTAGAAGGGACTGTGACCTTAAAAATAGCCAGCTCCAAAATAAACACAGAAAAAAACCACTTCAATTGTTTCAAATATGTGGTAAGCAACCAAAACTGTGTCCATGCTAAAGCTGAAATTCACAATCTTTTGGAGCTGCAACTGGGACTTTTGTTTCTCTGAGAATTCGCCTCCATTATTTTGTGTTCATGCTGCATGCCCGCCCCTCTCTCCGAAGAAGTTTGTTAAAACTTAGGGTCCCATTAGTAAGTAATTTGTCACTATTTTTACCACTCTTGCAAAATGTTTAGAGGGGACACTATCACTTTGGATGAGAACCAGTCAGGGCACCAAACACCTAAGGAAGTGATGATCCCAGGCTATTTTGATGGCGTTCTCCTAATGGGCTCTTTTTCTGCTTCTAGACATAGAGCTGTCTGGGGCCAGCTGGAAGAATTGACAGTTTATCAAAGAGAAAGCTTTTTCTGTCTCCTTTGCTTCTAGTTTTAAGACTCCTTTCTCTGATTCAGCTGGATGAAGGAGGACGGGGTCCAGCCTGGACCTCCCCTCTGCATTGAGGCCATGCTATAACCCCATCCATAGGCTGTCTCGTTACCACCACTGCCACTGCTGCCTTCACATCTGTCCACAGCTGCACCAGAGTTTGCAGTTTCTACAAAAGCTTTTTCCAGGAAAAGGATTTACCGTCAAACAGATTTCATGGGGATGGGAAGCAAGCCTCAATCTATTCCGTTAACAGAAGGCTTGTGTCCATATGTTAATGCAGTTGTTAACAGCTGCACTCAACATTTCATTGAGGAGCCCTTGGTCATATATAACCAGTAGAAGGGCAGAAGGACAGGAGAAAGGACATGCAAGTCTGCAAAATAAATCCCCTCTGGCAAGCAAGTATCGCAGAGGAATATTCTCAGAGTCTGGTCAATGCCCTTGTATGGAAAAGTCAGTCAGGTCTTACAAACACCTCTCCCTGGGCAGATGTGTCTTCTGACCTTGCTTAGGAAGGTTTAAAGCTGGTAGAGATTCAGAAGTAACAGTCCATTGGGTCTTCGAAGGCATTTCAAACGCTTTTCCAGCAAACAGAGAGCAAGTAGTGCCTGCACAGGCTGTCACAAAATGCAGGCATTCCCTCTGCTTTTCAAGGGCTGAGTTCATGTTGCAGGGGGGAATTTTCTACCACTTCCCACATGAATATGCCAGCTAATCTGTGTGGTATAGCAAATAGTTAGGCACTTGACTGTTTTCCTCGGAACATAGTCTAAAATCCTTCATTTATATAGAAAAATATGTTATGGTGTTTTGAAGTCTCAGAATAGGATTATCAGACTTTTTTGATTAATGCAGACAGCTTGGTCTTTAGGTGTAGGGGAAAGAGGAACAGCTAGAAAACGAGCAGGGGAAAACAGTAAAGGAACATTTTGTGTACTTTCCCATCTAAGATATTGCAGGGTTTAGGCAGGTTTTTTTAATCCATCGTGTTAGCCTAATCCACAGGGAACTCATTTTGAAATTATATATACCAAAGCATTTATGATTTACAAAGAGGGAAAAAAAAAAGCCTTAAAAAATATCTGGTGTTTGATCTATTTGTCGCTATGAAAATATTGACAAAAGGCAAAAGAATGGTCTTCATTTAGCTTATTGTTGGCTTGCTTTAATGCTTTCTTATTAAGGGTAAACTTCCATTAAGATGTGAGATTAACTCTTTCACAGTTGTCAAGGAATAAAAGATGGAAACTTTGAAAGTAAAACTCCTGTAAACAATGATTCTAAACTAGATAACCTGTGATTCCTACTCAGAAGTATGTAATGTGGCAGAGGGAAGCTTTTAAAAGCACAAAACATATATGGAATAGTCTGTGCAGAATTTATGCTTCAAAATATCTTTAAAAAGCAGCTTCCCATGTAAGATCAGAACATGGTGTTAATTACACAGTTCTAGAAGTATTTCAGAAAATAAATACTTTATGGAGGGGAAAAAAGAAGCGTAAAAATCTTACAAACTCTTAAGTGTGCACATGAAGGAGATCTCTTCACTGAAGCGTTAACTTCAGACCCAACTGAAGTGTTACTGGGACCTTAACTTCATTCACCCACAAAAACCTCTAGTTTTGTGGAGTGGTATTTTTCACTTGAGTCAGCTAGTCCTTGGGGAGCCTGTTTTGAAGAACAAGTGCTACCGATGTTTAAATTGGTAATGCAATAGAGAAGTGGCGAGAGACTTCAAACTTGAGTTAATACAGTGCATCAGCTGCTAACCCAGTCATGCTGTGCAGCTAATCAAATCATCCTGCTACTCCAAGTGCTGTTGTTCACTGTAGTAACAGTCGCACGAGTAAGAACTAGGTTGAAGCCCATGCCAGAACTGCATCTTAGCAGGGCATGCCCAAACCAGCTTCTGGCCGGCTGGTCTGGGTCCCAGGCACTGTCTGGATGTGGCAGCACAAGAGATCAGCTTCGAAGGCAGTTAAACGAGTCCCTTGGAACACCGAGCTGCAGTGGCTATGCTGCCGCTAATGCTACCTGAGCTCGTTAGTTTGAAGCCCACTTACATAGCTGAAAACTCATTAGGGTTGGCAGAAGAATGATTACCTAGCTCCGGGTTAGTAATGTGATGCCTAATGTTGCAGAGGAGGCAAACCTGAAGTTTAAGATGTCTGTTGTTGCTTTACAGAGAGACAGATGTTGCTGTTGCCAGCTCAGAATTCCTAGAAGAAATTGCTAATTTGAACTATTTATTCCATTAAAATCCCATTGAATTAGCATTAATAATGAAACTAACCGTATTGTTATCAATGTAGTATCTGAGGAAGCCTCTTGGCCTGAATGTTGTATGAACAGGAATGTCTGTTGCAATATTCAGTTTCATCTCCCTTGACAATGTGTAATTGTTCTCTTTTGTACATTTACTGTTAACTATTAGCAGTCTGGATAACTTTGTGGAATAGCTACAAGTCATTCCAGGCCAGCACAAAGTACGCAAAAGTCCCTATCTGAAGAAAGCCAACATGCAAGGAGAATTTAAAGAGTTAGCATTTCACTCCAGTAAACCAAGATGTTCACATTTCCCTTCCCAGAATTTCCTACCAGACTCTGGTTACTTGTGCTGACCAATACACCTCCATGTCTCTGTAATTAAGAGTAAACTTTAGGATTGCTACTTACACTACAAGGAACTGATCCTGCAAAGACAAAATCCTGCAAAGATCCTTTGGGCCATCTGTGTAGTCTTGTTTGAAGACCGTTTGCTCAGATGTACAGGATCTGCTCTCCCTTGACACTTCACAAGCCTTTCATCACTATCTCACATCAGATTTTAACTGATGCCTTGGTCTCAGTAGGTATATAGCTCTTGGCATTTAAGACCGTATCCTTGCAATACTTGCATTGTATTAAGCTTATTTTATTGGAGTTTAGTTAAGAGATGCAGGTTTTGATTGGCTTGCCATGGGGACACAGAAGGAAATTCTGGATGTAGGAGGTGTCGCTAATAAAGCTTATAATAAGCAGAAAGCTTGTGCGTGGAGTTGTGGACCAGAAAAACCATTTCCATGCAAAATTCACTTTGCATGAGTCCAGGATTCTCCTTTTTTTTTAACTTGGCTTCCTTTTGTGTTGTATTATTTTATATTGTGGAGTTGTGGGATGGATTCCTTTGTCTCAGGAGCCTGCAGTATTTAAAATATAGGGGGACATTGCTTTATTAAAATAATTCTTTTAGTTGTCACGGCAACTGGTCTTCATAAATGATGAAGAGGAGTGTATGTAAAGAGATATGTTAGCTCGTAGTGGTAAGCCCAGTACTATATAAACTAACAGGAAAGCAATCTGGGGTTTGTTGTTGCTGTAGTTCATTTTATTCCAGATGATTTTTACTTTAGTAAAACTTTAGTATTATCCCAGGTTCACAATTAAAAACCACAGCTGTATCAGTTTGACTCTCATATAGATAAGCTTCTCCATTAGGAAATAGATTTGTCAAAAATGAACACAGAACTTTATCATAAAAAGAAGTCAGGTACTTTGTGATTCTCCACAAAGTATTTTTCTTCTCCTCTTTTCCAAAACTTCACTCAGTCCGAGAGGCAGAAACTACAACATTAGGGAGAGTGCTGCAGTGACCCTGAGGTTATCTGATTAGGCATTTAGTACAAATCATTCATGTTCTTACAGCTTTGCTGTATTAAGGAATAATTGGAAACTTCGTGTGTGTGTGTATTATTCTAGGATGAGAATATATAATTTCCAGCACTTACAAGTGGTTAAGGAATAGTTCACTAAAGAAGTGGAACCCCAGATACAAAAAAAGTACTGACAAAATCTAGGCTTTTATTTCTTTCTCTAATGATTTAACAGTAGAAGTTAAACAATACTAACATTTCTTTACTGCTCAAAAAGTTTGCTACAATTAAGAAAAAAGTGTGTCAAAGAAATGTGCCATAATTAACATGCTAATTCTTTTTATCCCCATTATATAATTTTCAGTATGATTTCTAAACCTTTCTTCCATTTTTTGCCAGTTGTTTTTAATCTTTATTCTCGTCTGTCTGTAATCATCTCACTTTTCTATTTTACCTTCCTCTTTTTTTTTTGCTTACAGAACTTTTGTTTCCTGCATGCCTAAGTTAATTTTCATTTTTTCCCTTACAACTGTATGTGCTGTATTTAGAGTCTCTGTTTGTAGTGCTATTAGGAGAAGCCCTTTCAAAATATAAAATATTACAAATTCCCTACAGGATGCGATTAGTCCTGTTCTCACATAGAGCAAACCAAAGCTGGTAAGTTATATATATAGCTGTAGACCACTGATGCCCATGCGAGTGGTCTTCTTCCACACTGCTTTCCCTCTCTTGCTTACAAGCTGCTCTTTGTTGTGAACAGAAAACTGGGGGTGCTTGAAGTATTCTGCATCAGCTAGCTAACAGACACCAAACAGCCCAGAGATTCACACTGTCCTGAACTAATATAATACCCCTCATGGAAGTGACTCCAAGTCATTTGTTTCATCAGCCTTGAAAGCTTGCAGTTGTAGAGGAGATGACTGAAAAGTGCTGTTGGAAGGCTTCAAACCTCAAACCCACGTCATTGTTTTCTCTTTTTAATTCTGGTTCTCCAAATTTAAGGGGTAGAACCAGCTTCTCTTTCATGCCTTCCTGATTGTTGAAAATAAGCCATGGGTAGCTTTGGTGAGTCTAGAAAAGAGGCTGTGATAGAGCCTGTGGGGACAGCACTGCATAACTATCAGTATAATCAGTGTAACTAGTTGCAAGAACAGCAGCAGGCAGCAAATTAACAGGGACTCTGCAGTCTGCCCAGAGGTACCCCACCTCACTTAGGTAAGTCAAAAGTGTAATGCAACTGTGCCTCCATCATGCCTCCCTAATGGTGTCATTTAAATTGAAGTTGAACATAAGGGTGCATAGACTTTTGCATTTTCAAATGTCAGCAGGTGAGACTCAATGCATTTTTCTCAGAAATTCATGCAAACATTTTTTTTCTTAATCTTTTTCTTGCTGTGTTTAAGTTTGCAGCTGTTGGATTCTGCTTTGAGTTTCAAGTTCAAAGGCACCCAGACACTCTTTGTGAAATATCACAGAAACCACTGAACTTCACCTGGCTGTGCAAGGAAATCTTGTCAAACCATGAGTTTCCCACACTTCCAGTGCGAAACCTTGTCTTAACTCTGAGCTTTTTGTTCCCAGCTCAGACTGGAGTTAGCTTAACTCTGAAGGATCATGACCCTTAGGGAACTTCTTCACGAGCCTTGGCCTGTTTTCAAGTTTGTAACAGACCTCAGAATTCTTTCCCTGATTTGGGGGTTTTGTAACAAAAGCAAAGGATAACTGTAATCAGCACGGCTTTTACATCGGTGGTTTTGGGGATGGGTCATAACTTTTGAACCCAGCGTCTGTGCAGCAAGCCTGGCAGGCATCCAGATTTTGCCAGGTTTGTTCGGGTTTCGAAAGAGCCGTCCCACCTGTTGTCCCAGCAGCGCGGCAGATTGCAAGCCCCACCGCCCAGATACAGGACGCCACGAAATATGTCTGGGAGAAATAGCATCCCCCGCAAAAGACAGAGGGCTGCATTGTGTTGGAAGAGGCCGTCGTCACGTGAGGGCTGGTCGGTGGGGGTTTAGCAGCTGGACTCTTCAGGCGCGTCTCTCTCAGGGCTTGCTGTGGCACAGTCTGGAGTGGGACCTCCACCATATGTTGACGGCGTGGCACGTGTGCCCGGCCAGCGCAGCTCTCGCTCCGCCCAGGGTACAGGCTGTGGTCATCGTTCTCCTCCTGTCCTTTTATACATATACCACAGATTTAGGTGGCCCAAGCTGCACCTCTTCCTTGCTGGTAAGGGGAGGCCTGTGTGCAGCTTGGAAATTTCTCACCTGTGAGAGTGCAGGGCGACGCAGTGTCAGTGACCAATGTGTCACAGCCGTATGGGAACTGCTGCCTAAACTCTTCCCTTTTCGGAGAAGATTTTACCCTGCTCTCTCTGGGGGGCTCAGAGGAGTTTTCTTTCAACACAGTGGGGCACACCAGCTTTCTTCCATTTACCACCAAGAGGTAAAGTTTCAAAATAAGCTTCTCCAGGCTGTTTTTCCAGGTAGCTGGTTCATTCTGCCACCTGTGCTCTGGGAAGGCTCTTGAGGGCCAGACATTTCTTCCCATTTGGTTGCCTGTTGCATGACCTGGCTCATGGAATATCAAGTAGCAGCATCATACCGGAGTGCAAGTCTTTGTAAGAAAAGAGGGAACAGAACTGTGTTGCTTTAACCTGATCTTATATCAGTGTACTGGTATAATGCTAATGTCATTATTCCTTACCTCTTTTGCTGGTGTAAGTTCTGTATTACAAGTCCCTCAAAATCAGAGCTGCCTTAAATGATAATGATTAATATTTTCATTATATAATGAAATCTGTAGGAAATTCAGGAAATAGAATTTAATTATTGGCTGAACAAAGAGAGGGTCACAGCTCAGGGGAAAAAGGAGAGTTTATGACCTTTGGAAAAAAGGGGCAGGTCACTCAGGAAGATTATAAAGGTGTAGTGAAGTCATACAGGGAAAATATTAGAAAGGTCAAGGCCCAGCTAGAACTTGACCTGGCCCTGGATGTTAAAAACAATAGAAAGGATTTCTATAAATACATGAATAGCAAGAGGAGGACTCAGGAGAGCCTCCATCCTCTCTTGGATATGGGAGGTGACATAGTGACAAAGGCTGAGGAGAAGGCTGAGGTGCTGAATGACTTCTTTGCCTCAGTCTTTAGCAGTGGAGTAGTGTGTCCTCAGAGTACCCTGAGCCAGCAGTTAGGGACAGGGAGCAGAATGAAGCCCCTGCAATCCAAAGAGAAGGGTTGAGGGACTTGCTCCGAAACCTTGACACAAACAAGTCTATGGGCCCAGATGGGATTCACCCAAGGGTTCTGTGGGAGCTGGCAGAAGGGCTTGCGGAGCCACTTTTCATCATCTACCAATGGTCCTGGCAAACTGGGCAGGTCCCAGCCGACTGGTGTCTAGCAAATGTGAGGCCCATCCACAAGAAGGGTGGGAATGATGATCCTGGGAACTCCAGGCCTGTCAGTCTGACCTCG